>JAHWFO010114540.1:0-11655 GCA_023313115.1 Rhysida immarginata | reverse complement strand
TCGTTTGATATATTACATGCCATATTTTAGCATTGAAAGTTCCAATGAACCATAAGGGTTCCACTAAACCAGGTTCCTTGAAACTAATTTGGACTCTCATTAATTTTACATTCACTGGAACATTCAATGCTAAAATATGGCCTGAACACCTTGGACATGCAAATGCTGATAAACGTACCATTAAAATATTGGCCAAAGATGAAGCTGTTTGGGGTTGGGCAACCTGTAGGAGATTTCTCAACATAAGAATTACCACATCAGAAAATCAATAACGACTGCTACGAGATGACAGTAGCAGCCGGGACCGACGGCTTAACGTGCCCCCGAAGCACGGGGGGGTCATGATGGAAGAGCTGCTGGCGGACGAACAAACCAGTGGCTATCACCAGCTGCTGGACATCCAGCACTGATCACTCAGCAAATAGCCGTCCCACCCAGCAGTGGTCCTCAAGCCACTGGCTGTCACCCAGCCAGCGGCTGGCCGCGCCTGAAGTTGCTTAACTCCATCGATCAGCGAGCCAACCGACGAGACAACCAGGCCACAGCCACCCCCGATACCGAACTTAAAGCGCTATAACTTTTTAACGGAGCCTCAGATCGAAAAACACGACTAGATTTTTTTGCTCAGAATTTCACCCTCTACCTGCCTTTTCATTTTGGCATGACCTTTTAGAATCACCCTGTACACTACATGATCAAAGGAGTTGGGATACCCCTGTGAACACCTGGGATGTTTCTCCTGGACTGGACTGGGCCCGCTCATCAAGGTGGACGGAAACCTCAATGCTGATGGCTACAGGACCATCCTGGATAACGGGGCACTTCCAACGCTGTGGAAACACTTCGGTGACGAGCCGTTCCTCTTCCAGCACGACAATGCGCCTTGACACAAAGCAAGATCCATATCCGACTGAGGGTTGAAGAACTGGATTGGCCCGCCCAGAGTCATGATCTCAAACCCATCGAACATCTTTGGGACGAATTGGAACGACGTATGAGATCCAGGATGGTTCGCCTATATCTGTCCAGGAATTGACCACGATTCTCCTCGAGGAATGGAGGTCAATACCTGTGGACACGTACCGTAAACTTGTGGACAGTATGCCATGTAGAGTGGAGGCAGTGATAGCAGCTCGGAGTGGTCCTACCACACTACTGATTGAAGCTTTTTGCGGCTTTACGGTAGAGCAACAGGTGTCCCAACTCCTTTGATCATGTAGTGTATAAGTATACGTTGCTTAGTATCGGCTATCATATACAGAGATATTGGATGTCGATTACTGATAATTAAGATTTTTCGATAGTACTGTCGGAATATGGACTACTGGTCAATAAAAAAATTTACTGATTTTATATGTAGAGCATCATGTTGTAGAGCATCATGTTGTACACCATCATGTAAAATGTGGGTTTAGCAAAAAACCCGGTGAAAACATCTCATGCCCTGCCCCCTTTATCGAGTGGGTAAAGTGAAAGGTATGGCTAGCCGATGTGGACAAAAGCCATACTTATTAGAAAACAGTAGGGCCTACATTTGAAAAATTAATGAGAATGAATGAGTCGATACCCTGAAAAGCTAATAAACTCGACCGGGCTTTTTCCCCCAGGAAAAATATTATGAAAATTGAAAACTGTACATGGGAAATGGAAAATGAGTTTTTCTGTTTTTGTCTACATTAGCTAGCCATACCTTTCACATTACCCACTCGATAAAGGGCAGGGGATGGGATTTTTTCACCGGGTTTTTTGCTAAACCCACATTTTACATGATGCTCTGCAACTTTCTAAATAACACATGGAGTCTAACCCCTACCCCTACAAAATTAAAATTTTCAAAATTTACCCCTTCACCCCCAGGGACACGAAATGTTTTTATTCTGAATTAGGGGACACTAAAATCAAATAATCAATATTCATTTTCCCCCAATCTGTTCCCCTTGAGTCGTTATTTGGACCTAAAGACGGGACACCAATTATGAAACACCAATAAGGTTGGGGAATCGTCGTGACGCCGTTTTGCGCCTCTGCTTTTGGTCGTCCGTCAAGACCTTCGGGATGAGTTTGGCGCAGATTTTCCGCATTGCCAAATTTGTGGTGATAATAGTGTGCACTGTCATCTTATCAATGCCACTTGCGACCATACGCACGCTTAACCGACGGTCTGAATTCAGCACTTTACGCACACGTTGCATGTTGTCTCGTCCATCCTTGAAGAGCTTGTGCCACTTAAAAACTGCAGTTTGTTACATGCTTTCATCTTTGAACACTTGGCGAATCATGCCCAGCGTCTCCATACCCGATTTCCCCAGTCCAACACAAAATTTGATGGCGTACCGCTGTTCAATCGTTCGCTACAGTTTGAACTTGCACCGAGTCACTCAACAGGGGTCAACTAAAACTTCGATCTAGCCTGAACAAACGCTCGCAGGCGATTAACTCTTGGCACGTTTTGAAGGTCAGACCCCACACCATCGGTGGGAGCACACTGCGAAGTAC
The DNA here is from genome assembly GCA_023313115.1 of Rhysida immarginata. Classification (NCBI taxonomy): domain Eukaryota; kingdom Metazoa; phylum Arthropoda; class Chilopoda; order Scolopendromorpha; family Scolopendridae; genus Rhysida; species Rhysida immarginata. Next base: position 9,159 of record JAHWFO010114540.1, on the reverse strand, counting down.
AGTAACGTCAAGAAAAAATTGTTCCCGATATTTTTTATACAGATCTTCTACATGTAAATCTCCACTTCATTACAAATCTTCAAAAAATGCATGGATGAATGGCCAGATTTTCGATAAGATTCTATACGAATTTGATATGGAAATGACAAAAAAAGAAGAAATAAGGATTACTCTTTCATGACAATTTCAGTGAGCACAAAAAAACACTGCAACTGAAATCAACAAAACTTACAAGAAGAAATAAGCCAAGAAACTGTGGACACAATTATCAACCAAACGACTCACCGACGAAGAGAGCGTAGCCCCAGAAATATACATCTGAGGCATTAAAATTATTTTTGTGGATTTGTGGTTTTGTGTCGTCTTTTGGTTCAACAAAACTTGTTTATTACCTTGTACTATATCACATTGTCAACCTTGTGACCTAGGCATCATTGCAAATCTCAAAGTGCATTATAGAAGATTTATACTGGAAAAACCTATTCTGATTTTGGAGACCAAAGAGGAATTCACTTCAAAAGATTTAAATTTATTCAACGCAAAAGATTTCTTATCAAACTCCTGGGATCTTGTGAAGCCTGAAACAATCAGAAACTTTTTTTAAAAAACCGGATTTGGTTCGGAAATAGTTGGTTCTGAAATTGGTTCTAAAAAACAATCAGAAATATTGACACAGCTGTAGTTGAAAATGATTTGTTCACAATTCTTTACGAAATTAATTTCAACGTTGAGTTTGAAGGCATGGAGGAATATTGCACTTATGGTGGTGGTGTTGGTACTGAGCACATCGAATCGGCTCTGCGCGTGCTCTAAACGTTAATGAGATGGTGCGCGTGCAGGATACACGTGATTAACGATTATTAAAAGGGCAGATCGGTCTCTAAATCAAAAGAATTTTAATATTCTTATGGAGTTTTTATTTATTACGATAACTTGAGAACGAATTAACTTTTTCACACTCTGTTTTTACCAATCCATTAATATCGGACAGAGCACGAACACGTTTGATCGTGAGATAGCCGGAGCAGGTACGTGCTCTAATGACACGCGCTCTAATGCTACCATTATGATACCCAGTGGCGTAGCTAGGGGGGAGGAATAAACATGGGCCAAGTGTTACATATCCCACAGAAACGGGACGTGCATTTAAGAGCAGGGAACATTGGATTCTGAAATTGATTCGTAATTATGTAATATCAATTTGGCGCCCCGTAAGTGCTGCGCCCGTGGACAAATGTACCCCCTTGCCTTGCCCCCCCCCCCAGCTACGCCACTAATGATACCCCCCTAAAATTTCCTATAACCATATATGGCATATAATATATCAAACAGATCGTCACGACATATCAAGAAGGAATATATAAGAGCAACTAATGATAGCAGATATTGGTCTAGTGGCACGTGTACGTGTAAGGATTTCTCAAGAATGAATATAACGCGTAATTAATGATAGTGTGAATTGTTTAGTAGTACGTGTTTTAATGGTACCATATTGTACCTTTGTGTAACGTGAAAGCGCTTCAGGGTTAAGCAGAATAAACAGGCAAGGTGTGGTAGGTAAAGAAACAAAATAAAATGTTTATTAATGCAGGCAGATAAACGTATGGCTTCACTTCGAAGCCTATTTAAACATTACAAGTTTGAACATCCAGTCAGAAAATTGAACGCTAACTTCAAATAATTAATTCACATAATGTAAATTATCCTTTACAAGTTAATGCAGTAAATCGAATGATACAAATTTTCCGCTGACACGCCTTCTTGAAGTAGCAAACACTTGCGGTCCTTAGCAGTATCGGCTGCACCTTGAAAACTCGTAAAATCGGAATGGCTGTGGATACTATCTATGAAGAACCTTCTCTCTCCGTGAAATGAAGATCCAGAAGCAAGCAGAAGAAACTGTCTGCTCGACACCGGCTGGACTCCTGGCACAGCAATGAAAAAGAATAAAACACGAGCATCAAATCTTATAATTAACAATTACGCAATTTACGAGCTAAATATCTTAGACGTGATCTTGTAATAAAATCTTGCTTCTTAAATGTAACTCTCTACTACAATAAGCAATTTTTAATCATAACAAATTTTCCCTGTTGCTTCAATAAAGAAATATAATCCACCAGACTTATTTATGCTTGAAATTTAAATGAGAAAACTTTACTCCCAATGATAATTAATTAATGATTTAAAATTATGGCCTCCAATAACACAATCTCGGCCTTAAATAAATAATATAAACTTTCCTGTAAAGCAATTTACAATTCTAGGAATAATTAGGAAAAAGTCTGTTTAAGAATTTTCGTCAAGAGAAATAATTGCATTGCAACGAGCTCTCAATTACGCAATCTATGCTCGTGTGTCTTCAACACCAGGATTTCTCCCGTTCCACTCGCAATATAATGTATCAGTCCAAAGGGAAAAATTCCTTCTGCGTAATGCTCTTCTTGCAAATAATACAATTCCACAAAACGTTTTTACTATCAGTTACACTGATACCACGTATCCAGTGTAACGTCCCACTTTAGCAAGTGACGATTTTGTTATTGAATGTATATACCTTCTGTAATTTGTAAATTAAATATTTATTCGAGGTGGGATGTTTGATTCATTTATTTGGTTTTATAGCTGTTGTGTTAATCTGTTGTCTAGAACGAGAGAAGATCTTCTTAATTTTTTAAGCCTTATTTTTGCCTTTTTTGCCTATTTTGTTGTTAAGCCTTTTTATTTGTTGTAATCTATTAATTTTGGTCGCGCGCCGCATGTTTTCTTACTGTTACCTTTTGTTCAAGTTTATTTTTTTTAACAATGTATTGTTTCAATTACTTATCTTCACTTGTTATTTCTTTTGAGTGCGTGGTTCACGCCACGTGAGTGTATGCAGCAGGCTATTGTTAGCATAGTTTTGATGTTGAGCGAGTGATAATAGTTTAGGCAGTTAGGTCGGCGATCCCACCGAGGCAACAACTCCTCCTGATCGAAGCCCTGGAGTCCGGCTTGGAACCCACCAGAGATGATTTTTTTCTTCAAGTCGGAGCCAGGCAAGGTTGCGAGCCGAAATTCAGACATTTCAGCAGACGCCCAGGGGAAGAAAGGATCATCTCCTCTTCAGTCACTACCCTTCTCCGCTGATCACTTCTCCTGAATCATGACTGTCGCCCTTGCTTATGGATCATTATAGAGCGTCACCGATGATTATCGTCGCACTCTTTATGTAGAATTCTGAAGATTCAGTGGGTTACTATAGACCTCCCTTACAAAAGTTCTACACGACGCCGTCCTGATTAGCGTCCAACCAAGATTTCACCCATGGAGCATAGAAACTAGCACCTGCGTTCTCAATAAGAATCAACATCGGAGCAACGGTAGTTGACTTTTACGTAAAGACAGGATAGTAGTTCAACTTTAGACAAGAAGAGAAGAAGAATTTAGTAATTCATCACTAAAGACAATGGTTTTTGGAATTTTTTTCAACGTTTTATTTGGATTTGGTCAAGTGTAACTTATTATTGTACACGATTTTATTTACGTGTTTTCTTGTAACTCAATGGCATGTATTTTCTTTAGTTTGTTTTGTTCTTTAGGCTTTAGAAAAGAGTACATTATGCGCCTTACCCAGCATCTGAGGCTGACTTGGCAGTAGCCGGTCGAGATTGAACTCGGGGATCTGATTTTATTCTTGGATAAGATTAGCAGTCACTATGATTAGCCCATGTATTGACAACGGCAGATTAAGTAAGAAGAGAAATATACTTACGGTAAGAGGAAATTAACCGTTTACTAGAAGATTTTTGTTTGGATTGATATTTTTTTTCCCTGAGTCAATTTCGCTGGAGCTATTCCTGAAGTTAGTTTTATCTTCATTTTGAATATTTCGGTTTTTGTATTACCATTGGTTAATTATATTCTTTGTATCTGTCTAATTTTTTTTTACCTTACCCTTGTCATTGGCCATAGGTACTTCAAGTTAAGTTTCGAGTTTAGTGAATTGTCATTCTAGACCTGAACCTTTTAGGAACTCTGGCTAGCCGATTGCAACAAAAATGTGAATTCACAGAAGAAAAAAGGGGAAAAAAAGAGAAAATTCTGAATTTTATTTTTATTTCTTCATATAAATGTGATTGTTTATTTTGTTGTATCGATCCTATTTATTTTTTTAATATTTTTTGTCAATAAAACTACTCCGCCTATCAAGGGCTAAATGTATACGCTGCGTTCAGTATTTATTTTTTGGCTATTCTTATCAGTTAACTCATATGTACGTTTCGTTTTTGTACTTCCCGGCCTGTTTTTCAGCTTTTAGAAAGGGGGGGGGGACATTACACCAGGTAAGTTTATAACAAGCAGAATAATTTTTAAATAAGATCTGATCCGGATATATTTTACAACCAAAGGGAAACTTATTACCTTGTACAATCGTCGTCAAAAGTTTTGTCCCAGTCAAGAGTGCTGCCGTTTTTCAGAATGAAACGTTTTCAGACGCCACCACTAAAAATAGATTAAACCATTATTTTGCAGGGTTTGATTTGCTAATTTTATTTTAAGATTTAATTATGCTTTTATTTTAGCTTGGCCTTTTTAATTTCTTTGCATTAATTAAAAAAGTATACTCGATTGATTAGAACTTTCATGCCAATTTTTTTACGAAATGAATCGCTTCTCTGCAAAGCACAATTAATGTAAGCTCATTACTATGGTGCGAACACTATTAGTTTAATCTGTGTGGCGCGCCTGAAAACGTTCATTCTGTAAAACGGCAGCACTCTTGACTGGGACAAAACTTTTGACAACGATTGTACATAAGATGCGTCGGGAACGTCTTCAACACTCGAATTACACACTGTCGTTGAAGCGGCGTTCCAACAATACTGAAGCCACGTTGCCGGCTCCGACTCTTCTAAATGTTTCGCTGAATTGCCTTCCTTAGGAGAAATATAAATTTTACAATTAAAGTCACTGAAGCCGTTGCATTGCGAACATTCTACGACGCAATTTCCTCGCTCGCTAGGGCAAACTTTTCTCATGCCTCCATGCACATGACGAGCTTTCTCTCCTTCGTATTCAGCCTTACATTTTCCCGTAGCTCGAAAGCTGCCATCGGACCTCATCTCCCCGTCTACATCCTATGCTCGTCTGTCTTTTCCATTTTTCTCTCCTCCCGCTCTCGCCTCTCGATCTCGTTTCTCTCTCGCGTCTCGCAGACTTCTCATTTTTCCACTCGCGGGGATGAGCTCTTCCTTTCTTCTTTAATGAATCTCTTACGCCCTAATAAGTTTTATTCTTTTTACTTTTAATTCTTTTATTTTGATCCATACACAATTTTGACGGTGACAGATGGGGAATACTCTTTTCTTGCTTTTCACTATTTTGCTCCAAAAATCACGTGACACTTTGTAACTTTAAGTGCTAAGATATAGCAGGTAATATATCAAACAACTCGTAACAACGTGTCATGAGTGAATATAACGAGTAATTAATAGTAGTCGGAATTGTTTAATAATTCATGTTTTAATTGTTTAGTTCATGTATGTTACCTCTGGAAACTTTCAGGGCTAAGATATGGCGTGTAATATATAAACCAACTCCTTACGAGTTGTTAGACCTATTGTTATCTATAGCTTATTTGTGTCAGAGCATATTATTGTTAGGCTTAATAGTATCTAAAACTTAAATATTGTGAGACACCTTGCTTATTAGCAGTAGTTATTCTCTTGCTTCAATAGTAGATGATAACGTAGTAACACTTTAGTAATTGAATATGAAAAATATAATTGATGCTTACAGATAACGCTTCAGCAATTGAGGCTCACTCCCTTCAGCAATATAAGGGAATGCATACAAATTAAAGAACTTTTGTTTGTTCAAACATTTAACGAGTAACTTCAATCTCCATTTAACCTTTCAGTTCTTCGAGTTTATTCGTTCAAATTCTCTCTATACATTAGTTTACTTAAATAGTAATTTACAATTTAGTTTTCATATTTATATATTTTCTCCAAAGTGTTTTTAAATGTTGGTCAATTATATATATCCATTTATAGAACACGAAAATGTGCTCCCTTTATCCGCTTTGACGGTAAAGTCATTCTTCTTCAAATATGTGTCTTTGTATGCTTATTCTAGTTATTATTTTCTTTTTTTGATGTATGTTTATTTATTACGTAAAAAGGATCACTAGGATTACTTTGTACATGTAAAAAGGTGTTAAAAAAACCAATATGTATAATGGTTTTATGTAGCCAAATGATATAATAATAATGGTTTTATTATTTTCTAAACTTGGTTCCTTTGCTAAATTTTGTATTTTTCCACCATACGAATAAGATTTATTTATTTATTTATTTAATATATAATTTGCATCCCGTTGGAACGATACAAAACCGAGAAAGAATAGAAAAAGTAAAAAAATGTATGAAAGTTTGATTCGTAATGTTTGAATTTTAATAATAAACCATAAAAAATAAATGCATTCAGTTTTGTCACCTAATTTGTTAATTCGAAATAGAGCATTTTGATCAATATGTTAACAAATTTGATTTAGTAAACATGTTTACCAACGCAGAGTTTCACATATAAAAAGTGCACAAGTTAGAAAATATTTCTTTAAAAATTTTCATGTTGACTAAGTCGATATTTTTTTTGATATTCTCGGTATAACTCCTTCTCTCTATAAAGATAGCAGGAAACCACTGATCCACATAAAGCTTTTAATAGTACACAAGTCTGTTCTGATCAAAATCCTTGTGTACGCTGAAGAAGGCAGCGTGGCTGCCGAAATGCGCATACGTCCGATTAAAAGTTTTATGTGGATCAGTGGTTGTCTGTTATCTTTATTGAAGTTCGTCCACAGCGTCCGGGTCCAGTTCTCTCTTAAATCCTTCTTTCTGTCGGAGATGTCACCGCTACATCTCCGCATTAAGAGATCTCAGTTGCGCTGGTATGGCCACGTGATACGGATGCCGCAAACTGGTCTTCTTAGGCAGTTGTTATTTTCCAAGCCGGTGGGTAAGAGACCAAGGGGTCGGCCTAGAACCAGGTGGCTAGAGTACATGGAGAATCTGGGTTCGAGTCGCTTGGATATTACCAGGGAGGACATGCGCCTGATGGCGGAAGATCGCGAGCGCTGGAGGTCCTCCATAGGGCTGCTGCCCCTGCGACCCTAACGGATAAGCGGGTTGAAAAGCTATATAGTAACTAGAGGGTGTCCCAAATTTATGTAGTTTATATACACTCTTTGAAACGTTATAACTCAGCAACGAAATGAGATAGAAATATAACATTTGTGTGTTTTATTCCTTAAACTTCCTTAGGCCCGAACATGTTCAAAATGTCCATCTTCTGCCACAGTATACTCCCAACACCGACGTCGGACAGAGTACACTCCCAACAACGACATACCGATTGGATTGTAACTAATGCATTGTACCGATACCAATTTCACGAGAGCATTGCCTCACAGATCTCTTTGGGGATCGTGCAAAAACCTCCATGACGGCATCAACACTCTCGTTATCAGTAGAACTTCTTTCTTTCTTCCGCACCGATCTTTCAACACATCTTTCACCGTTCCTTCGGCTTCAAACTTGTCTCGGAGTTTTGTTATTGTTACCCTTGTTGGCGAGGTATACCAAATTCAGCCCTCCAACGTCGTTGAACCTGAACAACATTCTCCACTTTCCAATAATACTTCAACATCCGCTTACGTTCATCGAATGAAAGCACGGCCTCCTAAAAACTACCAGGCCTGAACATGACGTCAATAATGTATAGTTGAAGCACTAAGATTGTGACTTTGAACTAACTTCTGTAATAGCACCACCACTCTGACCTAACAATGTTTTAACTTTTCCCTGTTCAGGCCTGGTATTTCTAGAAGGCCGTGATGAAAATCTCACCGCCATTTTGGTTTATAAACAAATGAACAACAATGAACGTGTTGCTAAGCTTTTCCAGCACCGTCTAGATCGTGCACAACAAACCTTATATTTCTATCTCATTTAGTTGCTGAGCTATACGTTTCAAACAGTGTATACATCAATTTGGGACACTCTGTATTTATAATCTACGCTTAATGCCTCTTACAAAACTTGGAAAATTCGAGAAGATTCGTCTCTTCTGACAATAAGCTCGTTCTCTCCCTGTTCTAAGAATTGTGCTTAGCCTACAGACAGACGTACAGAAGAATAAACCGATCCTGTATCTAATGAAATTGCCCTAAAAATTAGCCGAATTGGAGAAGAGAGTACTAGCTTATATGATTTCCATTTCTCGAATCCGTCAGGTCGCGGGTTCAAATTCCGCCTTGGTCATGGAAGAATGTATTTGTTCCCTGAATTCGTAATAAATAATTGGAATATGGAATTCTCACAATTGTTTAAAGATATTAGTCACGTGCAAGGGCGTAATATATCAATTCTAGATGTTCGCACGCGTGAAACTAATGAACCAACTACTCATATTAAAAAAGCCCATTTAAATCGATATATGGCTATTTTTTAGCATCACCCTTAGAGGAGTGCACGTGATGGAAAAATGCTTCAAACAATGAACCTTTAACATTATTTGAAAAATTTATTCGGTTTAAAAATTATCGCTCTCTTTCTCTGTAGGCTATTTGTTGATTTTAACACCAACCATTCATGAAAAGTCTCACCTAGCAAAATAATGAATTAAACTTTTATTATTGACCGAACTTAGTAAATTATGGAGCTGATGTTACGAATTTGTTGCTGAACACATAATAGTAGCTGACAGTTTTGTTACGTTGTACGATCGTTAAATTATATTGTTTAGTTTGAGATGTAGCCAAATCCATGCAATAGAGGGACTAAAAACGCTTCCTACCTAAATAAACAATCCACTTGTTGACTCCAATTCGCGAGTGCACAGACCAGAGAATTAAAGACCATGCCAGGGGATTATAAGACTGTGGTGTTATCAGTGAGCATCAATAGAGAGAGGCCGTACTCCTACATTTAGAAAAAAAATGAATAACCTGATGGCGCCATCGGATGTCGGGTGCGTAAATCCCACCCAAATAACTATAGAAAAAAAATTAATAATTTTTGGAGCTTGAATGAAACCTTGCAGTGATTGATTTTCTTCCCCATCAATCACTTTTCATGAAAACTGTAATTGAAGGTGGCAGTTTGTTTTAATTTT
>JAHWFO010114534.1:0-11011 GCA_023313115.1 Rhysida immarginata | reverse complement strand
TTATTATTATTATTATTATTATTATTATTATTATTATTATTATTGAAAGAGCAATCTCCAGGAGTAAAAGAAGAATAGTGTGAAAATTAAAATTTAATATGAAACGCGCGCTCTGTTTAAGGACACTGAACGTTGGAAATGCCGTATTAAGCAACAACGTCATCTGCATATTCTTCAAGGGAATCGAAGCGCCGCCCTGGCGAGCACTTGATCCCAAGTCCCTTGATTTAGCATTGAGTTTCCACCTCTGGTATATATCTATCTCTATGGGGGTAGTTGTCGCTAGATGGCCGGGGAGGCAGGTTGGCTTTCACGTCGCTCTTCATTTATGGCGAGTAGAAATTATTAGAGTGAATTTTGAATGCTGTCAATATATGATGAGTATAATGAAGTTTCTGGAATAATCTTGTACTTCAAAGATAATACTGGTGGATTAGATAATTTCAACTAAGATGAGAAAATTTTTTGCTTAAGGCCTAAGTACATGATTGCGTTTTACGAGTGATAGGATATTGGCTATAAGTGCGTGTGGGAATAGATGTACGCATAGGACAGTTGTTTATTCCTTTAGTAGCTCAGGATATCTCTTATGTGTATGTTTGAACTGAAGTAAGGAAGAAATTATTATTATTTCTTTTATTATAAAAGAAGAAACCATGATGGGAGAAAGAGAGAGGAAAGGAAGTCACGGCACGTTGGACGAGTACATTAAATAAAAGAGAAGTGGCGAGGAAGCTTTAAAAGCTCAAATGTGACTATGAGAACGCCAGAAAAGGGACCGAGAGAGAAAAGAAATAGAACAGAAGAAGGGGCGGACGGAGAAGAGAATAATATAGAAAAAAATAGAAGAAATCTTGGAAATTGTGCGCTTCAATAGAAAAGAAAATGAATTTATTAGAGAAGAAATACAGGCACTGAAGGAGATGATAAGACTTGACAAAATAGAAAATAAAAAAGAGAGAGAAGAAATAATGGAAGAAGTGAATAAGATGAAACTGAAAATGAAGGATTATGAGAGACAGATAGAAGATATGGAAAATAGAAGTTGAAAAGATAATATAGTGATAAAAGATTTAGAAGAGGAAGAAAGGCAAACTGGGGAAAAGTTAGAAGAGAAGGTAAATAAAATAATGGAGAAGTACTTAGGATGGAAGTTAATGTCAATAGAACAAATATACAGAGTAGAAAAAGAAAAGAGAAATGGGACAAGACCAATAGTGATAAAATTAAGAAATAGAAAAGAAAAAGAAACTCTTTTTATGAAGAAGAAGAATTTAAAGGGAACTAAGATTTATATTGTTGAAGATAGTGCCGTTCAAACTAGGATCAGGAAAGAAAAAATGTTAAAAATAATTACAGAAAAGAGAAAGGAAGGTAAAAAAGCATAAATGAAGTATAACAAGATGTTTATAGAGGGAAGGCAGTATGAGTGGAATGATGAAGAAGAAGGAATAAGAGAAATTGGATCATAAAACGGGAAAGCTATGAATGGACGAATGATAGTAGAAGAATTTATGGTGGAGGTGGATAGAATGGATAGAGAAGAGAATGAGAAATGGAAAAAAACAGAATAAGGGGACAAGTGTGGCAAATAATTTCATGGACTATTGCAGGTTTAATAAATACGGATAAAGAATGGTGGAAATATCTATATAGTTTTGAAGTGATAATTTTACAGGAAACTTGGATGACTGAAAAAATGTGGAAAGTAAGGAAAGATATGTTGACTGGTGATTTTGAATGGTTTGTTAGTTATGCAGTGAAGGAAAAGAATAAAGGAAGCGCAAAAGGTGGTCTGATAATGGGAATAAGAAAGGAATGTGTACAAGAATTAAGATATGAAAAGAAAGATGGAAGTATAATTGTGAAATTAAAGAGAGATAAAAAATGGTTCAATATATATGGTGTTTATAATGATAAACCAATAAGTGAGCTGAAGAAATCATGGACAGGAGAAAAATATGAAAAAGGTAATTGGTTGCTATTTGGGGATTGGAATGCAAGGATGGGAGAATTATAACAAAATGAAGATGAGGATTTTTGGAAGTGTATGCCAGAGAATGTATTTAAAAGAAGAAAATCAAAGGATAAGACTGTAAATAAAGAAGGAGAAAAGATGAAAAGAAGGTGTGGAGAGGAAGGATGGATAATTGCAAATGGACGGTATGGTGGGGAATATACCTTTATTGGAACTAAAGGAAAATCGATAATTGATTATGCTCTAATAGGTGTAAATGCAATAGAGGAGGTTGAAGATTTTAAAGTGGATATTAGAGACGAATCGGATCATATGCCTATAATAATGTATATTAAAGAAAGGAGAAAAAAGAGAGTTATAGAGGAAAAGAAGAAGGAATAAGAGAGTTTTATTATAAATGGGATGAAGAATATAAAGAGGAATATAGGAGAAATATAAGAGAGATGTTGAACAAAAAGAAAATTGTGGAAGATAGAGGAAAAGTTGCAGAACAGATAAAATAAATTGAAGAAATATTAAAATTGGCAGGAGAAAAGATGAAAAGAGAAAAAAAGGATATAGATACAGAGAGGAGGGAATGGTTTGATAATGAATGTGTGAAAAAGCAAAGAGAATTGAGAAGGTCTCTTAGAAAGGCAAGAAAAAATGATAATGGATGGACGGATTTTATACAAAAGAGAAAAGACTTTAAGGAGTTGTGAAAAAGAAAAGAGAAAGAATATGAGAGGAAATGGAATAATGAGCTGCTAAATGTAACAGATACGAAGTCGTTTTGGAAGTTAATTAATAGATTCAGAAGAAAAAGACAACGTATAAGTGAAAAAATAAGTAAGGAGGAATGGAAAAGTTATTTTATGAAGATAATGGATGGATAAGAGGAGTTGATAATGGATAGAAGTACAGAAGTAGGAGAAATAGATGTGAAAATATTGATATCGAAGAGATAACGATGATGGAAATATGGAGAGCGATAAAGAAATTGAAAGATCGGAAAGCGGTTGGATTAGATGGTGTTCCAGGAGAGTTTGTGAAGTATGCTGATCCAATAATAATTGCAAGACTAAGTGAGATTTATAATCAAAATTTTGAGAAAATGGAATTTCCCGATCAATGGAAAGAGGTGGTGATATGTCCAATTAAAACAAGGGAAGTGCAAATGAGGTGACTAATTATAGAGGAGTAAGTATAACTTCCGGCCTTTATAAGGTGTATACAAGTATTCTAGAAGAAAGATTGAGAAGATGGATAGAAGAGAATTAGTATCTTCAAGATACACAGGCTGATTTTAGAAGTGGAAAAAGTGTTATAGACAATATTTTTCTTCTGAACAGTATAATAAAAATAAGACTGACTCAGAAAAGAAAAAAGGTAACAGTATTTTTTATGGACCTGAAAGCTGCATTTGATTCGGTAAATAAGAAAAAATTGTGAGTGAAATTAAGGAGGATGGGTATAGAGGGTAAGTTATTAAGAAAAAATTAAAAGTATGTATAAAGAGACAAAATGTAAAGTTAAAAGTAGAAATGGATAACTAAAAGAGTAAAACAATGATGTGTTTTAAGTCTCTGCTGTTTATAATATTTATGAATGTTTTGGGAAATTATCTGAAAATATATAATAAAGGTGGAATTGCAGTAGGAAGGGAGAAAATTTCTCAATTGATGTATGCAGACGATGTGGTATTATTGGCAGAGGATGAAGAAGAAATGGGAAGGATGATAAAATGTGTATAGGATTTTTTGAGAAAAAATAATTTGGTGCTAAATTTTAGTAAATCAAAATTGGTGTTTAAAAAGGGTGGAAAAGGTAGTATAAAAGAAAAATGGAAATGGGGAAATGAAAATATTGAAATAGTGGAAAAATATAAGTATCTAGGTATGTTGTTTACTCCTAAGAATAGTTATTGGAAACAGAAGAAATAAGTGAATAAGCAAAATTGGCAGTGAAGCAGGTGTGGTCATTGGTGAAAAGAACAAAGATGAATGAGGTTAAAATAATGATAAAGAGGTTAAATGTATTAGTTAAAAGTATAGTTGAATATACAGCAGAAATATGGGGATAGAAAGAAGATGAAAGAATAGAGAATATACATAATCAATTTTTTAAATAGTTATTTGAACTGAGAAGGAGTACACCAAATTATGTAGTATTGACTGAAACAGGAAGAGTAAAGTTGAAGGTTAATTTGGTGAGAAAAGCTTTAAAATATATCGAAAAGATTGAAGATATGCAAGAGAATAGATTGGTACGGATATGTTGGGATAAAATTTAAAAAATGGCTAGAGGGGGTAAGGGTTATAGATGGATTGATAAAATAAATGAAAATATATCAGAAGAATATAAGAGAGATGTGGTGGGAGGGTAAAGGAGTAAGAATTCGTTTGCAAGAATTAAATGAAAAAAATAATGGAGACAATAGTAGCTAAGGAATTAAAGGAAAGGATGGATAGAATAAATAATTCTGTAACATGTAGAATATTTAAAAAAATTATGACAAATTGGCAAATAGAAAGATATTTAACAACAAAAAATAATATTGGAGTAAAAATTTTATTTCTAAAGATTAGATGTGGAAATATTTTGGTGGGAAATAAAGTGTATGGGAGGGAGGAAGAAAGAATATGTAGAGGATGTAAAGAGGCTGTAGAAACTTTGGAACATGTTTTATTTGAATGTAGAATGGTAGAGGAAGAGAGAAAGAAACAAGCTTTAGAAAGAAAAGAAAATTGGGAAAAAACTTACCTAGATGGAAATCAAATTAATTAGAAAGTATTATGTGTCATAAAAGATTTTTGTAAAAAAATACTTGGTGAAAAAGAAACAATATTCTTTAAAAGAAAATGTAAAGATCTGAAATAATGAAATAGTTAAATATTGAAATAGTATAAAAACTGAAAAGATGTTAAGTTTTTTGTTTAAGACTCCTCTTCCAAATATGTAATTATATTACAATAAATAGAATAAAGATAATAATAATAATAATAATAATAATAATAATAATAATAATAATAGCCGTGCACAGACCAAGGGATAGAAAATCTATGGTATGGGGAAACATGTCTGTCTGTCTGTCAGTAAGACTGTAACACTAGCTGCTGCGAGGGTATGAAAGATTTTCAAAATCCGTTTTCGTCAGCCGATGAATATGGTTCATGGCAGGAACCAGTCACAAATATTGTCTAAATCCGTTCAATAGCACGTCCACAATAGTACCTTCACGACTCCATTAAGCAATTTTTAATGGAGAGATACTGTATATTAAGTAATAGATCAAACCAAACGTAATGACGAGATAGAAGCGGATATAAATTACTGTTTTCGCCAATTAATACAGCTTTTTGCAATTGGTAAAATGAAGTTTTCAAATGAAAAAATAAGCTTTTCAAAATAAAAAATGTGGTTTTCAAAATAGAAAATGTGGTTTTCAAAATAGAAAATGCAGTTTTCAAATTAGAAAATATATAGACAAATATTAATAAAATTTAAATTTAAAAAAACAAAATAATTTGCATGATAAATCTAAAAAAGCGTTCCTGTTACCCCCACTGTCGCTTACCCCGATCGCAAGTATTTATCTGAAATAAAAAAATGACGATTATTTTATTCAATTTAGTCTGCGGCTTGATTCATAACACTGCACCATTGGGGTTTCCATTAATTATTGAATAATACAAGTCCAATAGTAGCAACTAAAGTGGATTATAGTAGCAATTATTAAGAAGCGAAAGGTGTTTTATGCTATCAGTGTTTTGAATTATTTACAAAATGCTTGTAATTGATACAATGGCACTTGCTCTAATGGTACCCATATGACTCCCTCATAAATTTTCAATGACAAGATATGGCATGGTATATATCAAGCGACTTGGAATGATATGTCATGAATGAATATAACGTAAAATTAATGATAGTCGAAATTGGTACAAAGTAACCTGATTTAGTGGAACAGTTATGGTTTATTGGAACTATCAATGCTAAGATATGGCATATAATTTATCAAACGACTTGGAATGATGTGCCATAAATGAATATGATGTAAAATAAAGGATAGTCGAAATTGGTTCAAGGTAATCTGGTTTAGGTATAACCGTTATAGCTCATTTGAAATTTCAATGCTATGATATGCCTTGCAATATATCAAACCACTAGGAATGATGTGCCATGAATGGAGATAACATAAATTTAATGATAGTCGAAATTGGTTCAGAGGCACCTGGTTTAGTGGAACCATCATGGTTCATTGCAACCTCCAATGCTAAAATATTGCATGTAATATATCAATCGACTTGGAATGATGTGCCATGAATAAATTTAACGTAGAATTTTAGCTGCCGCCACATAAGTTGAACGACAGGATGACGTCATTTCTAACGCCAGCCAATAGACGTTAACGGGAAGTATATCGTTTAGCTATTCCATGAAACATACGCTTTCGTTTTCGAAACATTGTTTTCTTATTTATATTTAGTTTCTATGTTCGTTTTTTCTTTTAAATAGATAAATGAAATTAAAAAATGAAATTAATAAATTAATAAATTGAAAAATGAGGCAGAATAGTCGACTCCAATGCAATTTGTTTTTTATTATGACTTTTAATAGGCTTAACACGTTTCAACGATATCTCCACCATTACTATAGTAGAACAAGTGCACATGAGGGTAAAATCCAGACAAAGCATATTGATGAGATGACTTACTGCGCATGTCGAAAAGATCGTTTAAATTACGTGGCGGCTGTTATATTGGATAAACTGGTTCACTGGTTATCCATGTAGCTTTGAGCCAGCTTGGATAATCATTAATTTTACGTTACATTTATTCATGGCACATTATTCCAAGTTGTTTGATATATAACATGCCATATCTCATCTTTGAAAATTTTTGTGTGTGTCATACGGGTACCATTACCTCAAGTGCCATTGTATCAATTACAATCATTTTGTAAATAATTCAAAACACTGATACCAAAAAGCACCTTTCGGAACTTAATAATTGCCATTAGAGGATAAGGAAGAGAGGGCTAATAGGAACGCTTTTTTATTTTATTTTATTTTGTTTCCTTGATTTAAATTTTATGAATTTTTTTCTATTTATTTTCTAATTTGAAAACTGCATTTTTTCATTTGAAATAATTTTTTTTTTCAAGTAAAAAGATAATTTTTTAAATTAAAAACTACATTTTACCAATTGTAAAAAACTGTAAACATGGTATCCGGAATGAACATTTTTGAAAATGGTTGCAATCGAAATAATGGCACGTGCTCTAATGGTACCCTTATGACACCCTCCAATACTTTCAATGCTAAAATATGGCAGGTAATACATCAAATAACTTGGAATGATATGCCATGAATGAATATAATGTAAAATTAATGATATTCGAATTTGGTTCAAAGGCACCTGGTTTAGTCGAACTATTATGGTTCAATAGAATTTTCAATGCTAAAATACGGGATATAATATATCAAACAACTTGGAATGATATCCCATGAAGGAATATTATGTACAACTACTGATAATCGAAATTTGTTCCAAGGAACCTGGCTTATTGGAACCACTGTGGTTCATTGGAACTTTCAATTCTAAAATATGCTATGTAATATATCATACAACTTTGAAAGAATAGCCATGAATGAATATAATGTAAAATTAACGATATTCGAAATAGGTTCAAAGGCATCTGGTTTAGTCGAACCATTATGTTTCAATAGAACTTTCAATGCTAAGATACGGGATATAATATATCAAACGGCTTGGAATGATGTGTCATGAATGAATATAACGTAAAATTATTTATAGTCGAAATTGCTTCAAGGTAACTTGGTTTAGTGGAACTATTATGGTTCATTGGAACTTTCAATGCTAAAATATGGCGTAAAATATATCAAACGAATTGGAATGAAGTGTCCTGAATGAATATAACGTAAAATTGATGAAAGTCGCAATTGGTTCCAAGTAACCTGGTTTAGTGGAACCATTATGATCTTTTGGAATTTTCAATGCTAAATAATGGCATCTAATATATCAAATAACTTGGAATGATGTGCCATGAATGAATATAACGTAATATAATGATAGTCGAAATTCGTTTCAAAGAACCAGGTTTCGTGGAACCACTATGGTTCATTGGAACTTTCAGTGCTTAGATATTGCATGTGGTATATCAAGCAACTTAAAATGATGTGTCGTAAATGAGTGTAAGGTAAAATTAATGGTAATGTAGATTGGTTCAAAGGTACGTGGGTTAATGGTATCATTATGTTCAATTAAAAATCAATTATGGTATCAGTGGTATCAATTATTATTTTTCTCGTTCTTTGATTTTCGGAATTCCACTTTCTTTCGAAGATACAAAATAATAATGGTTTATAGACAAACACAATTTATTTTTATCTAATATTACCTGTAAAGCTTCTTAATCTTCAACAACTTCTGAAAATAATACCTCCAGCTTGGATGTACGAGCGGTGATCAAAAAGTAAATTCGCGTATTTTTTCCCTCTAAATTCTTTATCGGGAGGAAATAAACATATGTATATTTGATAGATCAATTCAACTTTTATTTTTCCACATAATATCTAAGCCGATTGACGCAACGATCCTAATAGTGGACAAGTTTCTACTCGTCCTTTCATCCGGTTGAGTGTTGAACTAGTTTTGTACTGCCGATTTCACCCCGTTGTCCTCACGGAAATGTTGACTGACTACTGACTTTTTCAACGGTCCGAAAATATAGTAGTCACTGAGAGCGAGGTCTGGGCTGTATGGAGGATGAAACAGTGTTACCCTGTTCCATCGCTGCAGCAGATCAGTGACCCGTTTCGCTGTGTGAGGACATGCGTTGTCGTGGTGCAGCACGATGTTTCTATTGACAAATCAGGTCTTTTTCTGGGTAAGGCTGCTCGAAGATTCCTCAATAGGTCTCCGTCGCATTCGGAATTGACAGTGGTATTTGGCGGAAGAAACTCAGGCAGTACCGAACCACGGGAGTCCTAAAAGCATGTCAACATGACCTTGCCAGCTGATAGCATAGTTTTAAAATTGTTAGAGACTTTACAACACAACAATGGGAGAACAAAGTTTCCGACTAGTTTCGCCATTTATTCCCGGCTTTATCAAGTTTTATTATCAAGCCGGGAATAAATGGCGAAACCAGTCGGAAACTCTGTTCTCCCTTTGTTGTGTTGTAAAGTCTCTACCAATTTTATCGATAGAAACAGCACTATTGACCCCTTACTCAACGATTGTAGTTTTAAACTTTTTCGTTGATAGCCTAGTTTGTGAATGATAAAGTGCGTTTCCAAACCGCCGATTGCATCTTGGTTTCTGGCGTGAAATAATAGACCCATGATTCAACGCCTGTGATTATTCGATCCAAAAAATCCTGACCCTCCTCCTCGTGTCGGGTGACATGAGCAAACAAGCATAGAAAAGAGCATCTTCTTGTTCAGCCGTAAACTGTCGTGGCACCCATCTGCATGACACTTTGCAAAATCCGAGCTGCTCGTGAACAATGTCGCACGCTATCCCATAAGAAATGTCCAAGCTTGCTGCAATTTCGTTCACGGTAATCTGCCGGTTCTCCCACAGATGCGCTTCCAAAGCGGCAATGTTGCTGTTACTCATGGATTCCCGCAGCTGGTCAGAGCGATGTTCACCCAGCAGGTCCTCTCGTCTTTCTTTAAAAGCCTTGCACCAACGTTGCACTGTTCGTAGCTGCACGACATCGCTTCAGTACACCGACCCAATTTTTTATCGTCTGGTTTCAGTCCTTTTGCACAAAGAAAACGAATAACACTCCGCCGCTATAAAGCACTGGACGATGAAATAAGAGCCGCCTTCTTGTTAGGACTGCCGCGTCGCTAGATCTACACGACACTAACAGATAACTAACAATGAACGAATCTAATATCGAATAAAAATACGCGTCTTTAGTTTATGATCATCCCTCATATGAATCCAATCTTCATCTTATTTAAATGCGCTTTGGCAGCAGGAGGGCCCCATAGATTTATGTTTGTGCAGTGCTCCTACCATCCACATGTACCAACATGAATCTCGACTCATCAGTTCAAGCAACCTCTTTTCACATGACTATGGCCACTGGCGGTTTCTCTCTTCCCATGCTACTCATTGCAAACTGTGACGGGCAGTCAGCAAAGAAATCCGCATGGGATGATCACTATTTTATCCAATATTGAGGAGATGGTTTTGAATTGTGTGGCTGCTTACACGTTTCTGTACACCAGCAGTAAATTGCCGAGCGTCTCTTGCCTAAACGACTTCAGAGATGGAGTGACCTATTCGTTGGGACCCGACAATTTTCCCAAGATCAAATACGCTTACATTTTTCTTTTTACCCATTTTGCGTCCCATATTACTGATTCGTGACCCATTTAGATTGTAGGACAGCAGCTAACGTCATATGGTTTCTGTTGCCAAGATCTTTCACAGCGATGCCTTTGCCTAAGGCCAGCTCCCTCCAATGCAACTGCTCTCCTGGGAATTAGAAAAGTCATTGCGTGTTCAAAATTACAAGAAAACACTTTGATGTATTTATTTTCTTGATTGCTTTTATGCAAAACAAATTTAGGTCACGTATTGATTTGGAAGAACGTTAATACATGAAACTTTAGGTGAAAACCTAATTTTATATTTAAATATATACAAAAATGCTTAAAATACGAAGATATGAACTCAATCACCATTTATGATTAAACTCTTCAGGGAAACAGCTCATTGAAAATCATAATTTATTGAAGGAAAAATAACGGATTCTTAAAGTAGAAAATGTAACGATTCACAACTATGTCAATAATGTTGAAAAAAAATGTTCAAACTGTACGGATTAGACGTCACGTCTTTCATGTTTGATTCACATGGAAACCTTAGAGTGTTTATCTCTCTGTGGTAGAAAGTAGTAATCGTCAAGTGAATCCGCATCAAAATTTAAAGTAAGGCTCACTTTAAATTACATTATCATTATTTTTATTATTATTATTATTATTATTATTATTATTATTATTATTATTAT
>JAHWFO010114527.1:0-14287 GCA_023313115.1 Rhysida immarginata | reverse complement strand
CGGCACGTGTGGAATATTAATTATGATATTACGCACGCGTCGTCACAACATTTTTAGCTGCCTTATGTTTGTATTTGCTATAGAAATGAGATCTGGATTCTGTGGCAGCCAGTGTAAATGATGGAAATCATCTTCGTGCTTACTAAAACACTGTTGGGCCAATTGTGCACAATTAACAGCACAATGAAGCCCATGAAGAAGCACTCACATGGATGATAGAAATGCAGCATTGTAGGATGGACTTGGTCGGCAACAAAGTTCAGGTAGTCCGTGGAATGCACCCGACCTTCCATGAATATCAGAGGACCAGTTTTTATATCGGCAAAAGAAGCTATATACCATATACAATCACTACAATCTTGAATTGTCTTGATAAGATATTCTGCATTCATTACTTCATAAGTCTCCTATCAAACACTGTTATAAAACATCACATGTTGAAGATTCATCATACCACATAATCTTCCTCCAGTCTTCATGTATCCAATCACAACATTCCAGACATCATTGTAGATGAACTTTCCTGTTCTTTGTCGACATCAGGAGTTTTCATATAGCATACAACTGCCAGTTTGGATCTGCTTCAATTTCCGATACATGTTTTGCAATATATGGGTTGGAACTACCTTGTTTAAAATCATTTGTCAATTATTGCTTAGTGGCTGTCCTGTTTCTCCATACAAGTTATTTTAAATGATGACAGTCTCATTCATGATATTGTCTTTGGACCACAGTTATCTCTCGTAGACACAGACTAGACAGTTGAATACACTGGACATTTCACCTTGAATCTAGTCGGCTGTTTCAGTATAATTATGACTTTAGCTAGGAGCACAATACAGGGTTCCTTTTCAAAGTCTGTCAGATCCTTCTTTTCCCCCATGCTAATCAAGTTCTCTTCTCCAACTTCTCATTAAATAGGTGACTAATACAGGCTTGAATTACATGACCTTAACTTATTTTGCATTAAAATGGTTGAAAACAAATTTATCCATATTTCACAAATGTTTGTTATCCATCAATTGTGCGTGTAAGTTTGATTGAATTCCAACGAGTAGTTTCCGAGTTACGAACTCAACATCGTAACACATGCTGGTTAGTACTCGCATGTGAGCACTGTTACAATTTTGAATGCGTAACTCGGAAACTACTTGTTGGAATACGATAAAATTTTAACGGTATACACAGTTTTATGTACCCTATTATTCCTCCAAAATTAATTATTCTAGGCATTGCAGAACCTGAGTTATTAATTTGTTGATCTTGTCGGCGGCATTTGTATTTCTGTTCATATCTGTTAGCGTTCAAATTCGGACCCACATTGTATTAAAAGAAAATATTCCTTCTGGTCACCTCTGTCATTGCTTACAGTTATTCGCTACTTTCAGTGAATAAGAGGGCGCTGTTTTTTTTTTGTAAAAATTGCAGCGAAAGTAGGATTCTTCCATTTTTAAGCTAAAAAATAGATGACTGTTTAGGATAAAAATTCGTTCTAATAACTATTACGAGAGAATGTTATCTGGGATTGGTGCTCTGTGTTATAAAACCCATGTTTAAACTAATTCGAATCCTACTTAGCTCAGTTCAAGTAATGCCACAAGGGCGGCGCCACTTAAACTGAAAGTAGCGAATACACACTTTTTTTGGAATCACTCTGTATATGAGAGAACATAGTAAATTGCACATTTTAAACTTATCACTTAAACGTTTATTGTGTAGCAATGTGCAAATATTCATTTTTTAACAGCTTTATAAGCCAGCAATTCAGCATTATTGATTTATTTCTGCTTGTTTGTTTTTTGAAAGTATAAATAAATTGTTTGCTAATATTCTTATGTTAATTTTACAGGCACCTGATGAGCATCGTTTCTTTGTATTTGCTGTCAGTCACATTGAAGATATTCTTGAACTTCTTGCTCTTGGAGGTGATATTGGATCCAAAGGAGAGGTTTCCTCAATCTCTGTTGAATCGCTCAGAGCTTTAAATTTCATTATCGAAGGTTCAATTGACGGCCACGGGTAAGATTGAAATCTTTGAGATTTATATTTCAGACATCCCTTCTAAGATTTATGCGAGGATTGCATTCTGCAAAATCATTGTATAAATTGAAATTGCAAGTAGCCAATGCTTTGGCATATAGAGTAAAAAGGTTGCAATCAGAAAATTGGAATGTAACATCGCAGCTGTATTTTAACTGTACAGTAGAACTCAAAAAATTCAAACTAACTGGGATCATTCTCTGCATCAGAATTCTCTCTTCTCTCGAGGTTTTTCACTGGTCCTGCTGAAAGATGAAAGCCCTGCTTTCGAAATGCATACAGGTTGTATTTTTCTTTTTATTTTCGTTGTGGTTTAAGAGATTTTATTTCTATATAACTGGGTTCATGATAGTTTGGATTTATGAATATTCAAATTTTTAAATAAACAAAATACTGTAGTTTCTTGGGATCTAAAAAAATATCTAATGTATTTTTTATATACAGTCAAACCTCTTTAATTCGAATCTCAAGGGAATTCGAATTAAAGAGGTTTTGAATTAAGGAGGTTAAAAATAATGGATTTTCTTTTCAAGGGAACAAAAAAAGTTCGAATTAAAGAGGTTCTACTGTCTTAAATTATCTAATATATTATTTTTTTATATTTCAAGTTTTGCTAGTATAGGTTAGGTTAGTTTTTTTTTGGATTCCTTGAAAGATTTGTAGAAATATGGAGGGTTGATTCAGATAAAATGAGACGACTTTGCAGTTCTGTTACGATGGTGCAATACCATGGCACCACCATCGGTTGTGTTCGATGTGAGAACCACGTTGTTGGACTATCGCCCGGCACCATAATTTCCACTGAAGTAGGCTGAGTTTGAGGGACTCCCATGGGAAGTTCGTTCCACACCTGCTGACACACTTTCCATAGCCTATCAACGGTTCTTGGTCGGCGACTTCCGAGCCGTCGTTTCAGGAGACCAAAACCACAGAAATCCATCGGTGATGCGTCAGATTTTACAGGCACATGAGAGAAGGGAATAACTTGTATGCCCGTCTCCTGTTCCATCTTCCTGTAATAAGCCACAGATGACTTCGCAGTGTGGCTTGATGCCTTATCCATGTGGATCCAAACTTTTGATTGCTCACCAGGGTACAGACGTGGGATATCCTGCCGATATATGTGGTCCATTACATTACTCTGGAAGTAAGCTGCACTAATTTTACAGTTTCCAGAAACTCGACGAATCGTGAGCAGTCCACGTGAGCAATATCCGGCAACCACCATGAAGCCCTTTGAAAACTTTTCCTTGCACCTTCGGACAAAATCGGACCTGGCCTTGCCCCCTCTTTCGCGATAGTAAATTGCCCTGAGTTTGTTGGTGTCATCGAGGTACACCCAAGCTTCATCCAAGGAGACAACCTACTTCCATCGGTCACCTGCATGATGGTTTTCATGCAGTTTTCTGGCGTTGGTGAATCGTTCCTGCACATGCCTGGCCGACAGTCTGTGACCGCACACTTTATGACGTCACTCCAGCCCAAGATTGTCATGAATTATTCTGGAGACTGTTGCCTGTGAAATACCTTTCCTTTGGGCTAGACTTCTCTGTGTGGGGGGATTTTCTTTCAGCACTTCAGACCGGATTTCTCGCACCACCTGAGCTGGGCGTGTTGGGTGGGGCTTCTTTCTGGTCTGCTTCTCTGCTCGTCCGCGTTCATTAGATAATCACAATTTGTTCTTTTTGATTATTCGACCCACAGTAGCTTTGGATACCACAATACCATTTCGTTTGCATAATTCTACAATGCACGAAAGATTGAAGTTAGCGTCGGAAAGGCCAAACATATACCCTTCCCAAAAAGCTGTGATTTTGGAAGCCATGTTTCAGCACGAAATGTCCCAAATAACAGCAACGAGTGTATACAAAGCTAATCCCCATGAATAGTGGACGAGTCATGCAAATCACATTTTGTCATGGTCATACGCGGCGTTTAAAGTCGTCTCATTTTATCTGAATCAACCCTCCGTATTTAACTTGATTTGAGTTCCTAATATGGATTTTGAGTTCATGAATAAAACCTTCATGAATGAATGATAAAGAATGCAAATATTTGTTAGTAGCAGGAATCAAACTGTAATACTGCAGATTGGGAAAGCAAATCCCCTCACAACTCAGGTACGTTTCAAGCCATGAACATAATATTAATTCCATACAGGATCTGATTCAAACAAGATTGGGGAGGGGGAAAGAATGCTGTTGTGCCAAATTTCAGGCAATGCATATAACCAATGGCTTTATTTTGTTTTACTAAAGTGAGAAATTAATGATTGAATAAATGTTTAAAAAAGAAAATGCAAAAATTTCTTCTTAAAAAATAATAAGAGGAAATGTGGGTCTTAACCCTTTTAGGACGGGAAAATTTTGATCAAAAACAGGAAAATTGCGCTAATTTATTCAAACATTTTTTCTAGCCAAAGTATATCTATTTATGGCGAATATTTTTTTGCATAGTTTTTATTGATGTTTAGGCCACTATATGAAACAGTATATTTTATATTATGTGCATAATTTATTTTTAAAAATAACTCTGAAAAATACAAATATGAGTAAAGAAAAATTAATCTTGTTTTAATGAATTTTTAGAAAAAAAACGAAAATTATTTCCAATTAGTAAGTTAGGCCGAAAATGTGAAGTATTTCATTGTCTGTATGAGAATTAAAAAATAATTAAGAAATTTTATTTATTATCAATGTTATGAATTTTTTTTCATAACTATGTGGAGATTTCAGGGGTTTGAAGTTGGCGCCATGACGTAATTTAATGCTAGTTGACGTAATCGCGTAGATCTAACTACAACCAATCAAAATCCAGGCCCCGCCTCTATCCACCAGAGAGCTCTTGAGAATGTGATTTTATGTGCAGTTAATACAAACAAATAGCACTTGTAAATTGCATATATGCTAAAATAAAATTAAATTCAATGACATGTGTTTATAAACATGAAAATTCATATAGAAACAAATGATTACTGTTTACATTTTCAAATGAAGCTAATTGAAAATGAATTTATGTGCGAATTTTAAATAAATTTACAATCATTTTGGATATTGTAAATATAATTTTACAATATATTTTAATTTAAAATTAAAGGCATTTATTACAATTTGGTGCATAAACGAAAAAACAATTTTTTGGTTCAATTGATTTTTTATTATTCATGCAAAATAATGAAACGTTAACCAAAAATTTCTAACTATAATATAAACATTCCGAATGCATATATACTAGTCCATTTACTAGTATTTACTAGTCCACATGCAAATTATAAGACTTAACGTGACGTGAACAATTCTTTATAAAGTAAACAATAAACGGATAAAAACAAAATTACATTCCAACCTTCTAAGCATTGAAGCGGCCCTGTAGAGGAGGAGGAGAGGGGGTGGGGGATTTCGGAATGCATTCTGAAATGACGTCATCATGGCGGCAGTCACACCTTATTGTTGTGAATCCGCCTACATTTTACTTTATTTCTATTTTCTAAATTCATTTTATGAATTATCATTATACTTAAAATAAAAAATAGACTCTGAGGATTAAAATAAAAAAAAGTTCCCTATACCCAACTGCAATAACAATCTCGCAATTCGGCGCGAAAGTTCAACTTCGCGAAATCGAAAACAAAGAGGGCACTAAAATTACAAGGATGAAGTAAAGGTAAGATAAAAAATTTTATATATATATTTATGCAGAAAAACTTGTATGGAACAATTAAGGAAGCTACGAAATTTCATAAAAAGCAGGTTTTTATTAAGTAGAGAGTAAATATATTTTAAAATGAAGAAGTATGTAATGGGTATATAAGATCGACGTTTAGTTTGTAACATCCACGCCTGTTCATTTTAAATTAATTATAATAAATACAATATCTCATTCTCTAAGCTAATTATACTGTATTATTATAGAGAAAGGTTTCCTGTATAGAATGCAGTAATTTTCGTTTTCTTAGACTGAATGATTAAAAAGATAAAAAATTTTATTTCTGATTATATTATAAAAACGAGTAAAAGTGCCATATGGCACCCGGGCGTCCCAAAAAGGTTAAGTCCTTTTCCTCCTCATCTTTGCTTTCATAGCAAAGTGTTTTTCTAGACGTCAACATGCACTAACATCACTTGTCTCCATTACGTAAACCTCTGATGCAGTAGTTTGCATTGTTTATTCTTTTCACAATTCGGAACGGCCCCTTGTATCGATACCCGAACTTATTCTCCCCTTTGATTAAAAGCCATACCTTTTTTCCCAACCCAAATTCGTTAAGATTCCTACCCACATTTCTTTGGTTGATTCTTTTTTTTTCGGTTGTCCGTACTAACATGGACAGCAACCTTTCTTGCTTCTTCATTTCTCTTGATTAGGCCTTCCCTGTATTTGTTTACTGCTACTGCCTCAACAACTTCCCTTTCCTTCCAATCTTAGGGTGTACATGGATCTTGGCCATAAAGTAGGAATGCGGGGGTTTCCTCAAGATTTTCATTTTCAGAGTTTCTAATGGAAAAAAAGAGCCAGATTCAAGTATTGATTCCAATTCTGTGGTTTATTCTCACATAATCTAGATGGTCTCTATGATTGTCTGGTTCAAACGTTCCACCAGACCATTTGAACGTTCATTGGGGTGATATGCCATGGTGAACTTCTTTCACGCCTAAGTTCTCACTTGCAAGTTTTGCCATCTCAGATGTGAAGTTTGCATCCCAATCGCTTACAAGCTCAGCAGGAATGCCATATCGACCTACTAATAACTCCTCAAACGCCCTAAAAATATTTACTGTGCATTGATTTGGAAGGGCCTTGGCTTCTGGGAACAGACTCATCAATTCAGTAAAGACTACAATGAACCTGTTTCCATCATTGCTTTCTCGCACCAGACCAACCACATCCACGGCTACCTTCTTGAATGGCCTAGTGGTTTTTATTCCTTCCTGTATAGGTGCCTTTCCTTTTCTTTTGCGTGACTGCTGGCATACCTCACATGACTCGATGTATCCTCTAACATCCTTGCTCATTCCTTGCCAATAAAAATACCGTGAGATCTCATAACAAGTAGCTCTCGTCCCCCTGTGTCCTCCAAAACCAGTGGAGTGTACTGCCTCAATAACTTTAAATCTTCCCTCACACACAACCGTTTATTCTTCTCCCAATCATTTTTAGGTTGTTGCTTCCCTAAGCAGCACATCATTTTCTTTAATGTATTCCTTTGTGTTAACATTTTGCTCACTCACCCCTCCAATATTTTCACCAGATCAGGATGTGATCTTTGTCCATTTATAATACAGTTTCTCAATTGATTGAAGCTGATTACCTGTCTTGTCATGAATACCTCTGCTATGAATACCTCAAGTAAGTGTGTGACATGTCATGTCAGTTGGCTGCTCACATATGCCCGGCAAAATAAAGTTAAAGTTTATAATTGTGATTTTTGTAAGATGTGTTTTGTTTTGTTTATGTTAATTAAGTCCGTTTTCTTAATTACTGCATTTTATTTTACTTCTTTTGTTAACTTTGTTGTAGCATTCGCTGTTGCGTTATGGTAGATTTCTAAGAAGATAATATCAGCCTCTCAAAGAGGCATTGTTGTCTCTTTACCGTTGTTCTGACAATGTGTTGTTAAGATATTAAGATGATTTTTGAGTGTGTTGTTGTTCTGAGGTTGTCGTTGAGTGAGACAGCGTGTTTTTTGTGATGAGCCATGTTTAAGCGATGGCGATGTTCGATCGCTAGCCCTAATGGGTTTTCGCCAATGCCAATGAATTTAACAAGAAGTTATTGAACATTTATCGCATCAGCGGCGGATAAAAGTTTAGTCTTAAAAAAAAAAAAAAAAAATGCTGTTTAATAATCAGTTTTTTTGTTGTTCCGTGGATGAACGCTCTCCTTATGTTTTCGTCTGCGCCTTGTACCTTACGTTCAGCCGCTGGACCTTGTCAGCCCCGTTTGTTGTTGTCAGCGTCAGCCTACTTTTCCTGCCCTGTTTTGGCCGTAAGAAAGTACAAGAATTGCAGCCAATTTGATGACATTATTTGTAAGATCGTTTTATTTTCTTGCCCTTAAGAGCCCTTAGTGTTACCGTGCGTGGACAGTGCTTGTCGTGCGATCGTCGAACTATTTCCAACCGCATGGCTGCTCCAGTTTTCAGTGTCAGACGTGTGTCGCACTTGCACCTGAGCTAGGACAAGCTTGAAGAACAATCGTTGTGTACATTGATGTCTGCGAAATCCAGCTGCCTCTGTAGTTGCTTCTGGCATAAATTTAAGTTCTGTTTAATGTTACTGTTTCTTGTTTGGAGTTGTGTATGAGTACAGGATGGCCAGTCAATTTGGGTGTGGCATGATCCCAGCCGAGCACGCAAGTGGGTGAGTGAGTTGAGCGTGGGTGAGCGGAGTAGTTCTAGTTCGGGGTGTCTCTGCATGTGCGCAGACAATTTCTCCCGTGATTACGCGTGCGCAGAGCGGTTAGCTCTTTTGGTTCTGTTTGGTGTAAGAGTCTGTCTCCCCAGAAGGGTTACTGTGCTTCCCCCTTCCGTTGATTAAATTAAAGGAACCATAGGGCATCGGAGCACGTCGGTTTAAGGGGATATAGGGAGCTGGCTCTAGCCAGGGAGCCAAATCTTTTAAGCTCCTCCGACCTAATTCTCTAGTGGCAGCGCGCCTCCTGCTGAAATTATGAGAAGTGCACACAGCCACACTCACGGCCACACCTTGCTGACTAATGGTTGCCTGGTGATAATGTAAAGTGATGACACTGTTATGTAGACGTTGTGTAGATATTTGAGATTTAAAATGTTTAATGGACAATGAATGCTTGTTAAGATACGTGTATCGTTTACTCTTGGGAGTTTAAGATATCATTTGTTGAGTTTTAAGGCACCAGTGCACTGAGTGTTGGAACATTAGAAACAAGCATAATATGTATGTTTTTGGCCAATGATTTTAGATTAATAAAAGCTTTGTTTTTTTTCTGTTTTTTTTTTTTTTTTTTAAAGTAAATGTTTGTGTTTTTCTGTCCACCCTCTACTATTTGGCCCGAACCCCTGACAAGTACCCTTCGCCAATAAGCTCTTCTTAGTAGGGTCTATTACAGTAAGTGGGAGGGGGGCAATGTCACAAGAGCATGTTGACTACTACATTTTCTGCCCCCTTAATGTGTTGAACCTTAGAGCAATATTCTTGAATTTCAAGGGCCTACCTCAACACCTTTGATTGTCCCTTGCGTCTTTTGAAGAACAACCAGTGGCTTTTAGTCGGATCGTACAATTAGCTCAAAACCTAGGACCATGTGCCTAAAATGCCTTCGGGCAAGGACAATTGCCAGGAATTCCTTTTCAATTGTGCTATATCTAACCTGTGGTCCCTTGAGATTATCACTGAAATATGCTATGGGCCTGAGTCCCCTCCGGTCTCTTTGCTGGAGAACAGGTCCCACAGCCTCATTTGATGCATCCGTGTCCAAATAAAACTCGGTCATATTTTGGTGGAGATAGAAGAGATCTCATAAGCATGGTCTTAATTTCAGAAAATGCCCTCTCACATTTATTGTCCCAGCGAAAACGAACACCCTTTTTAGTTAGATTTGTTATGGGCAATATGTTTGGGATACTATAGAAGTTAATGGATCCCATTAGGGGTTGCACCTATTTTACATTTTTAGGTATTGGTAGACTCCAAATAGCGTCTAGATTTTCAAGGTGAGGGGCGACACCTTCCTTAGGCAACACATGGCCCAGATATATTACCTTCGATTGACAAAATTGTCATTTGCCCTTTATGATGAGTCCCTTCTGTCTAAACTTCTCCAATACCCATCTTACCATCTTAATATGTTCATGAAACGACTCACTATATATGAGCACATCATCTTGAAAGCAGTGTGCCCTTCTGCCCACATGTTCACCCAAGATATTGGTCATATATGTCTGAAAAGCATGTACAGTTTTTTGTTTCTTGGGGCATCCTTGTTAATTAGTATTTTCCCCAGGACGTCGAAAAGGCAAAGCATTTTCTCATTTTCTTATCGAGGGGAAGCTGAAAGTATCCCTAGTGTGAGTCAATCACTGACATTATATTGCACTTTGAAAACGGCAATATAAAATCTTTGAAATCACTTGAGATGTGTATAAAATAAAGGATCATGGAAAAAGTTATTAAGCCACTTAATAATTTCCACTCTCTAAGAAACGTTAGAAATTAAGGTGCTGACATGCTTGTTGAAATTTTAGTGAAGTGGGTTGTGAAATACTTGAAAAATGAATTAGATTGACCAGAGTGTAAAGGTGCGTTCCCATAGATCGCTTGGAGCGTGAAGCTTGAAAGCTTTGAGCGCTTGGAGCGTGAAGCTTGAAGCTTTGAGCGCTTGGAGCGTGAAGCTTGAAGCTTTGAGCGCTTTGAATGTGATTTTTCAAGCTCAAGCTATCCTAAACACCAAGCTGATATGCGCGAGTTGCGTATAGCACTAGGAATTTCAAGCTGCTTTTCGCTTCAAGCGGATATCTAATTCAGTTTGATTTTAAAGCTACTAGCAGCTTGGAAATGACTGAGGCACATGCACAGTACGCCTTTCTCTCATGACAGCAATGGGTGCGTGCCAAGGCCAACGAGACAGGTGCGTCTTTCTCGTTAGCCTCGGTGCGTGCATGGGTCGTGATGATAGTGTGAATACAAAGGAGAAAAGTGAAGATGCCGTCGCTCGCAGGATAAAAACAGTTCATGAAGGGGTGCTAGAGGTCCTCAAGTAGATCGATGTAAGAAGTAGCACGCATAGTGGATGTCAGATGCACCAATGGACCCATTGCATCCCACGAGAAAACACCCCCGACCAGTATGGAGCCTCCACCTGCTTCAATGGTCCCCACCTGACAAATGGGGTCCACAGCTTCATGTGCCCTGCACCAGACACGGACACGACGCTTAGCAATATCTGTCAGGCTAGGTATTGCTGACGATATGCAGCTATAAAGAATGGAACTCCTCGTGGCCTTCTGCTCCCAAAGCCCTCAGCTGCCAAGGTTTGCTGAATTGTCTTCATGGACACAGTTGTGGGATGTCCCTGATTGTACTGTATGGTGATTTGGCCCTTCGGTCAGCAGCTTGCAAGCCGGGTGACCCGGCAAACACCTCTGGCATCAATGCGGCATGGGTGGCCCATCCGCTGTCCGACATGGGTTGTAACCCCTGTTGGGTATACTCTCAATAGACCCTTGCAACGGTTGTGCGGGAAAATTGCAGGGTGTTGGCTACATCTGATATTGAGACACCCATCCGTCTGACACCAATAATCGTCCCCCATTCAAATGCGGATAGCTCTCGGCGTACTGCCATTTCTGCAGCTAGTTTTGCTTACAATGATTGTGTGATATCAAGGAGTCCTGTGCACCTGCATTCCGAGAATGGAGACAGCGGGATCTGTCTCATTATGGTCAGGAAACCTGACTGGGGGGGGGGGGGGGGGGCAAAATTTTTGGGGAGGGGGATTTATATATATATATCAAAAATGGGACAACCCTATCAAAAATCATGGGACAACCCTGATTTGCATGAAAATGGGACATTCCTTTGCAATTTCAATGTTGGCATTCTTCCCAGCACTACATAACAGAGTATGCTTTTATGAGATGATGCTTGCAAAGAGGTACAATTGTTGGGTGCCATCTCGCAGGCAAAACTGTTAAGAGAGACGTCAACCCTCCTAAACATCCCGAAATCGACCGTTCACAACGTCATCCGGGCATGGAAGGAGAAAGCACCACAAGTGTTCAGCCTAGGACTGGAAGACCCAAGATCATGTTGGCCAGAGACCAAAGGGGCTCTTTGTAAACTGGTCACTGCCAACCGTCACACATCACTTGATGGACTGACAAGATTGTTCATAAAGTCGACGGGAACAACTGTGAGCACCCTGACTGTTCGTAGGGAACTGCATGGAATGGGTATTTATGGTAGAGCGGTAGCCCACAAACCTCACATCAGCACCAGCAATGCAGCGAGGAGATTGCAATGGTGCAAAGAGCAATGAGATTGGACTCTGGATCAATGGCGAATGGTTGAATGGAGTGATGAGTCTCGCTACACCATCTGGCAATCGGATGAACGGGTTGGGGTATGGCTGCCCTCGGTGAAGTTTGGCGGAGGATCGGTGATGGTGCTTTTCGTGGTATGGGTTGGTTGCAATCGTTTTTGTGGACGGACATCTAAACGCAGAGCGTTACCAAGACATGCTGGACAATGCAGCACACCCATCTATCTGGCAGCACTTTGGCAATGGCCCTTTTTTTGTTTCAGCATGATAACACACCTTGCCATAAAGCAAGGGCTGTAGGCACATGGTTCGATGAAAAGGCGGTTCGAGAACTTGACTGGCCTGCACAGAGCCTCAATCTGAATCTCATCGAATATCTGTGGGACGTGTTGGAATGTCTATTGCGCGCATGTGCAGAACGCCCGAAATCCGTGACCGAACTGTCCAAGACACTTACGGCAGAAAGGCGAAAATTACCTGTGGAAATGTATCAAAAACTTGTGGACAGTATGCCCCAGAGAGAAGAAGCTGTGATAGCAGCAAACGGTGGACCAACAAGATACTAAAATATGTATATTTTTGAATGTTTTTATTAAAGTGATGGTGTCGCATGACTTTGATGGTGGTCTAGGGGAAATTGCAGTCATGTTCATATATTTAAATTTGCTTCCTAACACTATAACTTAACATTCCATACAAATCAGTTACAAAAAATTGTTTATCTAAGGTATGTCATGAAATAGTGCCTCGAAATTACGGAGCTAACAGATAAATACATAAGAAAAAGCCTAAATTACCTTAGCTGTCCTGGGGTTCCTAGTCACCTAGCATGTCATGGAGGGAGTTGTTCTCAAAGTGTGAACTGAATGAGAGCTCAGTTATCTATGCCGTTTTAAAATCCCGCTGCCCTATTTATACCCTGGGCCAATCCCACACTGAATTATGGGATCACCATCTGGTGGCCAATCTGGAACTACGCTTAATTCTTTCACCTGTAGGTAAGGAACAACGCTAATAGCAAATCACTAAAGACCAGGATATCCCAGCTAGCTTTGCAACGGTAGGAGGATCAAGAAGTAAACTACAAAAACAATATTTTTTGAAGGCAAATAAAAAAAAAAATGATTAAAACTTTCAAAAAGACAAAAGGAAAAAATATCGGAAACCATAGCATTTTCAATTATACAATGACTCCAAGTAAGTATATGATGAAAAGAAAATTAAATAGCTTACTAAGATACACATTAGTTCCATGAGTTTGGGAATTATCTGACAGAAAAACTAACCCTGGCCTCTGCATGGTTTTAGTGTTCTTAAATCTTCTTCTCAATTAAAGTTCGCTTGACCGCCGTTATTCCTGAACGTTTCATGTAGGAATTATCTCTCAAGCAGTAACGGAAGGTTGAGGCAATTGTTGGTTTTCAAATTTCGATGATTGACACAAGGGACACAAACACATGTCGTGTAACCCTTCTAATAGCCGTAAAACACAACTGACTCGTCACAAAATAACCTTTATCCTCATACACAATTTCAAGATTATTTGAATAACGTTGACCTCAAAAGGTGAACTGTCAAGCACATAAATAAATTTTAAAATGATAATTTTTTTAGTAAATCGCACAATAAACGATGTATTTGTTTTCAGGGAAAGGCCACTGTCAAGAGTCCACTGATGTATTCCGCTTATGCTCGATTCCATAACGTGTGTAATGTGACAAGTATCAATACAATGGAATAATTTTAAGTCATCCACATATAAAAGAAGGTTTGACCTGTATCATTTATAAGATTAGCTAAGTCAGCAAGGTAAAAATTGGACAACAAAGGCTCTAATGGTGATTCCTGAGGAACGTCACTACCAACTGATCCATAATATTTAACCAAACAACCCAAGGAGAAGAGACTATTCCACAAAGACTTTTAATTCACGTATGTATATTTCGGGGGCAATGCCAACTTCTAAAATACAAATCTCTCGGAGTGCTTTCAGTGGAAGAATTATTTACTTTCATGTGAGAGGCTTTTATGTGTATTCCATTTCCAAAAATACCGATGCATTTTCGAATACGGAAGCTAAATTTGAAATGTGCAATGGAAACAACTATTTTAATAGTATTTTCAGATTGTGTGACCATCTGTTTGATCATATCTCCTGTATCACGCTGATGAAGGTGGCGTTCCCCCCCGAAATGTACATACGTGAATTAAGTGTTTTTGTGGAATAGTG
>JAHWFO010114511.1:6265-23112 GCA_023313115.1 Rhysida immarginata | reverse complement strand
AAAATCGATATTCATGGTTATGGCAGGGCATATTAATGAGAAATATCTCATGACCAACAATGCAAGGCAAAGTTTGTGCAACAATATGTATCACCAATGGTATCAACACGCAATTCACAAACACTCTGCACGGACCAACAATATATATCTCGTGACCAACAATGCAAGGAAAAGTTTGTGCAACAATAGGTATCAACAATGGTTTCAACACGCAATTCACCAATAACAATGAACATAAAATGATGATGCAATATGGATAAGTTTCAATTTGTAACAATGCATAGAATTCCTGTTATTCAGGCTTTTCTTAGAAAAGAGTACTTAGTACTTAACAATTTCTTGAAAATTTTTAAAATTGATCAGTAACTGGAGATAATGGAGAGTTAGCAGACTATTGAGAAAGAGTGTAAAGACGATAGAGGAAGCACTCCTTTAGCTCCGTCCTGTATTGAGCAAATGGTAAGCATGTCATTAGATGAATCGGCGATCGCTAGACTACACAAAGAGATGAATGGCCAAGTTTTGATTCAAGACATCGAGAGAAGAAAGGGAATTGCAAAAACATCAAGTGTGCATCTAAAGTAAGACCACGTGAGTAAAAAATTATTTAGACTGGCAGTGGCATCCTTGGAGAGGTCCATCCATTGTGAGCCTTTAAAAATTTTTTTTTCAAATTTTCATTAAGAATTTTTACTGTATTAATTCTAAGCGTTTTCATGTGTTTATTTTTAAGATATTGCAAAACTTTTTTCCCCAAAAAAAAGCCCGAGCCACGCAGGGGTTATGACCTACCTTACTTGGTAGCACAACAGATCCAAACATTTCCTAAAAATATATTTTGACTATATTCTGTGGGAAAGTGTATATTTTGGAAACTGAGATGCTGATAATGCGATGATGAACGTTCGTTTCCAAGAATTATTGATAATGAGCATAAAGTGAAGATGCAGTGACAGAACATCAATAAGGCAGCGTCTATTGATTAGGAATAGGAGTCACGCGTGTCTCCCTTGAGTTCCCTATCAAACGTCCAGACGACTAGAAAATATTTTTGTGTCTAGAAAGAAAAAGAAAGACCGAGTATTGTTCAGAGAATCTCTGCAACTAAAACAGAAAAATCAATACGGGCATTTGAAACATCTAAACTACGGGGGTTTCGAATAAAGCAAGAGGGTTTAAGAGCCTCTACGTCAAGGGCAAGAAAAACTTGAACCTAAAGTATCTGGTGATGCTCCGCAGTGGTGAGGCAAGTCAGAAAGAGTTTAGATAAAGTCCCGATATATCACCTAGACTTCCTGTTTTTCGTATTTTTAGTAGAATGGATAATCCCTTTGCTCTGTGTTGTATTGATTGAGTTATTATTTAACCAATTAGGAGTTATAATTAATTTTTATTAGATTGTTCTCTTTACCTACAAGTGTAATTATCCTGGGCAATGCCGGGTAACTCTGCTAGTCTATGTATATATATAAAGAAGGATGTTAGTTTGTTTGTGGGTTTGTGGGTTTGTTTGTTTGTATTTTATACAAATCTACAGTTTTATTCCGATCTTGATAAAATTTCGCATACATGACCTTCAAGACATGAGCAAGGTTACTGTCTACCTCAGATTTCGAAAAAAATAATTATTGATAAAAAAAATCGATATTCATGGTTATGGCTGGGCATATTAATGAGAAATATCTCATGACCAACAATGCAAGATAAAGTTTTGCAACAATAGGTATCAACAATGGTATCAACACGCAATTCACAAACACACTGCACGGACCAACAATATATATCTCATGACCAACAATGCAAATAAAAGTTTGTGCAACAACAGGTATCAACAATGGTGTCCACACGCAAGGCACCAACAATATGCAAAGATCAACAATATATGTCTCATGACCAACAATGCAAGGCAAAGTTTGTGCAATATAGAATTCAATGCATAGAATTCCTGTTATTCAGGCTTTTCTCAGAAAAGAGAATTCTTAGTACTTAACAATTTCTTGAAAAACTTTAAAAATGATCAGTAACTGGAGATGAGTTAGCAGACTATTGAGAAAAAGTGAAAGACGATAGAGGAAGCACTTCTTTAGCTCCGTGCTGTATTGAGCAAATGGTAAGCAAGTAAATAGAAGAATCGGCGACCGCTAGACTACACAAAGTGATGAATGGCCAATTTTTGCTTCAAGACATCGAAAGAAGAAAGGAAATTGCAACAACATCAAGTATAAATCTAAAGTAAGACTACGTGAGTAAAAAATTATTTAGACTAGAAGGCATCCTTGGAGAAGTCCATCCATTGTGAGCCTTAAAAAAAATTTTTTTCGGTAAATCAAATCCCGGTATATCACTTAGAATGGATTTTTTCAGTGAAGAGGTAAATTCTTGTCTTTCGGATTTTTCTTAGAATGGATAGTCCCTTCGCTCTATATTGTAGTGATTGAGTTATTATTTAACCAATTTGGAGGTTTAATTTAGCTTTTTGAGGTTGTTCTGTTTACCTACAAGCGTAATTATCCTGGGCAACGCCGGGTCCTCTACTAGTTTAAAATAACGACAGTTAATAATACCAACAGTTCAAAAAAACAACAATTCTAAAAATCCACTTACCACCGCTCTCCTTTTAGAGAATCGTTACGACTGCTGAGTTTTTGGATATTTAAAAAATTTGAATTATGTCTTTATTTTTATATGGGATATCGGTGGAAGGATGGATCATAATACTGTTCCTATTAACTAAACAGGTGGTGGCCTTACAGTATAACAGAAATTCTGTTATACTGTCAGGCCACCATCTGTTTACTTTATATGGGATTTTGGTGCTCATGAAGAAATTATTAT
Source organism: Rhysida immarginata (assembly GCA_023313115.1). Classification (NCBI taxonomy): domain Eukaryota; kingdom Metazoa; phylum Arthropoda; class Chilopoda; order Scolopendromorpha; family Scolopendridae; genus Rhysida; species Rhysida immarginata. Next base: position 20,277 of record JAHWFO010114511.1, on the reverse strand, counting down.
ATTTTGTGTTTCAGTGGAACTACCATTTTTAAAATGAAAAGGCGGCCATTTCCTGCAATTATTCTGGTTTCGGTTGATTTGAGCGGGAACTACCTCTTTGCCTTCCCCCCCCCCCCCCCCCCTCAACTGACTTGTCAAGTGAACTAGTTGACTTGAGAAAGCTACATCGCTTGCGATGCCTCCGATTTGCAAAGTTATACCCTCGCAAAAGGGTCGTGTCAAACTTAACATTAATAATGGTTACATCATGGTTAAAGACAAGAACAGGAACTGTGAGTTTAAAAAGACACAAGTGAAATGTGGAGCCACAGCGTCGACCATTTTGATTGTGCATGTCGGTACAAATCTTGAAAGTTTGGCAAAAGTGTGCACGAATGTGTAAATCCACCAATTTGGGTGAATTTCGGTGAAAATCATGAACGTTTCGCAAAAAGTGTGCACGAAAGTGTAAATCTACCCATTTGGGAGACTTTCAGTGAAAATCATGAACGTTTGCCAAAAGTGTGCAAGAAAGTGTAAATCCACCCATTTTGGTGCATTTCGGTGAAAAACTTGAAAGTTTGGCAAAAAGTGTGCACGGTGAAGGGGATGACCATCATTTACGCAATCATGGAGAACATAATCATGCATCTGAAGCCAGCAGAGCTGCTGCTTTTGAAACTATTGGAAAGTTAAAAGAAACAGCCAAAACAACTCAAAATACTCTGTCGGAAATGCCACAATCATCTGAACCAGCTCTACCAGCCACCGTGCACTACGCCAAAGGATTAAAAGAGTAAGAAGAGAGGGTTTTCCGAGTGAACCACTATGAATTGAAGAACTTGAATCCCTGCAAATCCTAAGAAAACACTGTCAATTTAAGTAATGCATGTATGCAAAAAAAAACTATATGAGTATTAATAAATTAAGTGGAGTGTTATGTAAGGTTTTTAATGTATTTCGTTACGTAGGAGTATTAAAAAAACCTAACCTAACCTAAACCAAAAAAAATCGGTATTTTGAACCGCGTCGGTATTTTAAGTTGTCGGTATTTTGAACCGTCGGTTTAGTAATGGAAACTTTATAGCTCTTTGGTTTGACGTCATCGATTGTAGCCATGCCCCGGGCTATCGGCGCGTGTGCTGCTTGATAACATTTGCTCTTATGTGTAATTTGAAGTTTAATAAAAAAAATTTTTATGTTTTGATTGTCGGTGTTTTGACAGGAACCGGCAACAGATGACATCGTCTATCGTCCAACATTAGAGATCCTGTATGTATAAGAGATACGACAACTGGTAGTCAAGAACGATTGGTTAGAGTCAGCACGTGACTTATAAACGTCATTACGTGCTAACTGTGCTAGCAGATGTCATGCGATGTCGATACTTGTATAATGTTATACAGCAGTATTTAGTCATCGCCAGTTGTAATTTTCTTCCGAATTATAAAACGTTTATGAAACTAAAGTCATAATGTCTAATTGTGCTGCAGTAGGTTTTCAAACAGAGTGAAAAACTGCTTTCTTAGAGACGATGAGCTTGGCTTCCACCATATGTATCTTGTCGACCTCTAGTGACAGATAATTAAAACAAAAAATAAAGGCTATACAAAAATTACGTCATTCACTCAACATCCCCCCCCCTTGGCATGTATAATTTAGTGAAGGCTTACATCAAAATAGTATAAATATATACAAGGAATGATTAACAAAAACTTGGAATGTATGTATTTAAATGTCTAATGGTAGAGCACACAGTTTTCTAACACTTCTCTTGAAAACACCTGCAAAAGTCTTGACACTAGCGACTCTCCGCACCTGGATACACATCTACAACTCGTCCCAATGGCCATAGTAAAGGGGGTGAATCATCGTCTGCAATCAAAACTATGGTACCTTTAGTAAGGTTTTCTGTTCCCTTCGCCAATTTGGAGCGAGCTTATAGGTGATGTAAATATTCTGTTTTCCAACGCTCCCAGAAGTCTTGCTATCATAGAATCACTCCATAGATGAACTTCTTCAATTTGATGAGTCAAAGCTTCAGAACTACTTTAACAAGTTTAGATAACAACAAGGCAGCATTTAATTCTAATCGTGGCAGTATGATGGTCTTAAGTGGTGCTACTCTTGACTTGGAGCATAGCAAGTGTACTTGTGGCATCGATTGATCGTCAACACTCAAAACGTAAACGCATGCACCGTATTCCCTTTCGGATGCATCGCAGAAACCATGTAAGGTTAATTTTAATTCGCTGTTTCTTGAGTTCACATTTCCTGGAATCTCCAAACCTCGAGGTGCTTCATCGACTGATAAAATCTGTTCCAAGTTGATTTGAGTGAAAGTGGAATCTCCTCGTCCCAACTAATATTTAGTTTCCACAGTTCTTGCATGATTAGTTTTGCACTGAGTAGAACTGGACCAATGACTCCCAATGGGTCGTAAATCTGAGCAATTGTAGATAAGATCTTTCTCTTAGTGGTTGGTGCATTTTCAGGCAGATTGATGCTGAATCGTAGTGTATCCTTGCGATTATTTCAGGCCCAATATTTTCATTGTTTGTTGGTTATCCAGAAGCAAAAGATCATCTGTTTTTCCCTGCTCCGACAAATGTTGCAACACTTGAGTGTGATTGGACCTCCATTTTCTTAAGGGGAATTGACCTTTCTGCAGTAAATCTGCCACTTCCCTTTGAATTTTATGGCTGCGGAAATAGTGTTTGCGCCTGACAACAAATCGTCCATATAGAAGTCTCTCTCTACAATCTCTGCCGCATTCGGAAACTCCGCCCTGTGTAGTGTGGCTAATTCTCGTAGACATCTCATTGCGAGAAAGGGAGCACAAGCAGTTCCATAAGTCACAGTATTGAGAGTGTATGTTTGAATCGGCTTCTTTGTGACATTTCTCCAAAGGATTGGCTGTAGACCTCTATCCTTCTCGGCAACTTCAATCTGTCGGAACATCTTTGCTATATCCGCTGTTAGGACATATTCATGGCATCTAAAAAGTAAAACAATATCTACAATGTCGTTTTGCAGATTAGGACCTACGAGTAATTTATCATTCAGTGAATTTCCTGAGGTGGTCTTCGCTGAAGCATCGAATACAACTCTTAATTTTGTCGTCAGACGCGACTCTCGAATGACTGGTTGATGAGGCATATAGTAACACTGACATTCTTCTTGTTTCTGTTCCTCACTCAGCAAGGACATATGATTTGACATTTCGTACTCTTCGAGAAATCTAGTATAGTCTTCTTTGAGCTCTGGATGTCTACTCAAACGACGTTCGAGGTTACAGAATCTACGTAGAGCCTCGCTGGATGAATCACCCAAGACAATATCTGAAACCTTAGGCAACTCGACCTTGAATCTTCCTGTTTCGTCTCGCTGATATGTTTCTTGAAAGTGTTTCTCACAAAAATCTACTCTTTTGCCATCAACATGTTTATCAGCTATTTCTTCAATCTTCCAAAATCTTTCTATCTGTTGTTCCAATGACAATGCTGTAATCAAGTGACATGCAGAATTGGTCGACTGTGAACGTTTAGAATTGTCTTCAATGAATTCTTCGCCAATTATCCAGCCGAGAAAAGTCCTTTGCAGTGTCGGCAGGCGTTTTCCCATAGCTATTCGCTTACGACATAGTAACTACCAAAACAAACCTGCTCCTATGAGAAGATCAATGGATTTGGGTGAGTCGAATTCTGGGTCGGCCAACCTGAGGTGATCCGGAATTGGTAATTTCGCCCTATTTATCTTCACTTGCGACAACTCTCCTGTGACAACTGGTACTATCAACAGCTCTTGAAACGTGGAAAAACGGCTTGTAGTCGAGCTCAATTTTACTTTGATGGATTTACCAATAACAACCTTCGACTGATTTATTCCACTGATCGGAAGATTAATGTGATTATGTGGAACCTTCAACTTCTTTGCAAATGCCTCAGTAATCATGTTTGACTGAAAACCACGATCAAGCAATGCTCTGCATTCAAGCAGGTTTCCAAACTTGTCGTGCAAGTGTACGAGTGCAGTGGACAATATCACATGAGAACCTCTCTGTGGTGCACAGTGAAACTTTAGAGATCCCATTTCCTTTGAGTGCGTATCACAGCTGATAGATAAATAAACTGAGTCTTCAAAGTTGTCTACTGCTTGACAGTGATGAACGCTGGATGAAGATCTCTCCTAATAATTGTCTGAGGCGTTTGTTCTGCTTTGATGAAGTGTTGTTTTTAGTGTACCTAATTTTGGGTATGTTTATGTGGCATATTTATCGAACGTGAGCCTCTGCCTAACCAACGAGCGCGGACCTTGGTAACCCGGGTGACGTCCGAGCCGGTATCAGATAACGCACTAGCACTAATCATATTGATCACCAATAAATGGGTGGTCCTGTTAGCCATCTCCATCATTAGCAGGCCCTTATTAAACGACACCCTATAAAGATACCTTACAGTTTACACAGGAACAGATCCCACACAAAGACCAGGTATACCTAAAATAAACATAAACAGCAAAACAGGGGAAATTTTATCTTACATGAACACACATATCTTACCACAGTACATTGAAGAAAATCTATCTTTAGAATACATACATCTACTTATTTACACTGGGGCTCTTACAGTTATATCCACACTGGGTAGGAAACCAATCCATAAAAACACACAAAAATCATACACCCAACAGAAACATAAATGGCAAAAGCGGATTGAGTCTGAGATTGACGAAATCCGCAAGCAGTTAGGTAGACTTACACAGTACACTAAAAACAACACTTCATCAAAGCAGAACAAACGCCTCAGACAATTATTTAAGAAGAATAAAACACACACCAGACATGAGCAGCACAATCAACACATTACAGAATATATGGACACATTAAAACAAAAGTTAGCTGCAAAAACACAACGCCTGAAGAGATACAAAACATGCATTCAGCGCCAACAGCAGAACAAGTTATTCGCAAACAATGAGAAGACATTCTATAAGCAGTTAAACAAAGATTATACACAGACACAAAACACTGGTCTGCCAACACAAACAGCACTCCAACATTATTGGTCATCTCTTTGGTCTGTCTCAGTTGAATATAATAGGGAAGCTAGCTGGATCAGGGAAGAGGAGCAATTAGCATCCACACTATCAAACATACCTTATACTGACATAACAGCAGATGAACTCTCACAAGTCATTAAACGTACTCACAATTGGAAGGCTCCAGGTGTAGATAGGATTCAGAACTTCTGGTATAAGCGCTTCACCGGTTTGCATCTGGCCCTTGCAAAACAGATCTCCAACACTTTGCAAACACCCCAGACATTGCCGCATTTCCTCACACAAGGATTAACATACATGGTACCAAAGTCACATAACACTACAGATCCCACACAATATAGACCTATCACATGCCTGCCTACACTTTACAAAATAATAACTGCCTGTATCGCAAACAAAATTTATACACACATAGATACGAACAACATTCTCACTGAGCAACAAAAGGGATGCCGTAGAAATCACATGAGTTGTAAGGAGCAACTCCTGATAGACAGTGTGGTTCTACGGCAAACTCACAATAAACATCGACACCTCCATGCAGCCTACATTGATTACAAAAAGGCCTTTGATAGTGTCCCACACTCATGGCTGTTATATACACTAAGATTATATAAAATAAACCCTACACTTATCACATTTTTAGAAAGTACAATGCTGCATTGGAGTACTACACTACACCTCACACTCAACAGTGAAACCTTCACGACTGACAAAATACAGATAAACCGGGGCATCTTCCAGGGTGACTCACTGAGCCCACTCTGGTTTTGTCTTGCACTAAATGCACTTTCCAACAGACTGAATAGCACAACTTACGGCTACACAATTAAACATAATAAAAGCTGCCACTACACGCTTTCACACTTACTCTACATGGACGACATGAAACTCTATGCCTCCACACGAACACAATTGCACCAATTACTTGACATTACACAAACCTTTTCAAAAGACAAACACATGCAATTTAGGTTGGACAAATGCAAAACCATTCACATTGAAAATGGAGTACTCAGGGAAGGGGGCTTCACATTAGATGAACCAATTCACATTGCTGCTATGGAAAATGACGAATTTTACAAATATCTAGGATTTAAGCAAGCCAAGCTTCTGGAGCACAAACACATAAAGAATACATTCACTAAACAATATCTTCATAGGCTAGAGACAATACTTAAAACTCATTTAAATTCCAGAAATTTAATCAAGGCCATCAATACCTATGCCACGCCAATACTCTCCTACTCCTTTGGAGTCATACTGTGGACACACACAGATCTTGAGGGACTTGAAAGGAAACAACGTAAACTGCTTACAAAGCACAGAAAGCATCATCCACATGCAGCTATTGAAAGACTCACCCTGCCTCGTTCAGAGGGAGGCAGAGGTCTTATTGACATAACAGATCTACACCAGAAACAGACTCAGTCACTCAGAGAATTCTTTCATTCTAAACAACACACATCACCATTACACAAAGCAGTCTGCATGGCAGATACAAAATACACACCTCTGAATCTGAACAGCATGTAGCACACGCATAACATTCCTACAACATGCACTAAACTTCAATCATGGCTCGGAAAGCAACTCCACGGTAGACATCCTTCTGACCTCAACCAGCCACACGTCGACAAAAAAGCGTCGAACTTTTGGTTGAGTGAAGGGAGTCTCTTTGGGGAAACTGAAGGAACCATGATTGCCATACAAGACCAGGTTATTAACACTAAAGGTACAGAAAACATATTATCAAAGAATCGACTGACGGGTCTTGCAGGAAATGCCATATCGCAGAGGAAACCATCCAACACCTCATATCCAGTTGCAAAATACTCACGCAGACAGATTATTTACACAGACATAACCAGGTAGCCAACATCATACATCAACATCTAGCTAAGATACACAAGCTAAGAGACATTCACACTCCTTACTATAAATATATCCCTGACACTGTCTTAGAGAACACCACACATAAACTATATTTTGACACAGCTATAATCAACGACAAAACTATCCCTCATAACAGACCAGACATTACACTAGTAGATAAACAAAACAAAGTGACTTACATAATTGAAATCTCCATCCCCAACACACACAATTTACAAAAGACATACACAGACAAAATCACTAAATATACGGATCTTGCACACGAAATAAAACGCCTTTGGGGAGTTAACAGGGTACACATTGTTCCTATCGTTCTTTCTGCCACTGGGGTTATTCCACATTCGCTACACAAAAGCCTGTCAACACTAAATTTAAACCCACGCTTATACAAAACCTTACAGAAAACCACAATTCTAAACACCTGTCACATAGTATGGAAATTCCTCCACCCAAACATCAATACTCCCACAAGTGCATAACTTTCCCTCCCTCGCATTTGAGCCCCTTGGGCTTGGCCCTCTTTTGGGTCTGCCTCTGGAATTGGCTTCCGGACTTGATCCGAGTTTGGCCTCCCCAAACAATGATAATAATAATATAAATTAATTAATAAAAACCCAAAGAGCAAAACCTTCTCCTACAAGGTTCAAATCAATCAACCAACTAATTTTTAAAAATTTTTAAAAAAGTGAATCACAGGAATCGATAAAAATGTCTTTCATAGAACTAGAATCAGAATTACAAATAGCTTGAATAATCTTAAAAGCCGGGTCAATTTGAGAAATTTTTGTTTTCCACTTTCTAGTTTGAAGAAAGGTAGAGCTCTTTCTACTGCTTCTGGGAACGCGAACCCACAAAAGTTCTAGGGTTCGTTGGAGCACAGATTTGTCCATTAAAAATTCTAATTAAAATATTAATTAAATAAGTATTAATAATTAATGAAAGGTTAAAAGTTTTGTAACGATCATAATTAAGATGATCGCATGGTCCAAATTTTCGAAATAAAAATTTATAAAATTGAGAAATTTTTTGCTGTAAAAAATGAAAATTCTGTGATTCACCGGAAAATCATATCAAAACACAATACAATATTTTGGAATTACGATAATTTTAAAAAAAGTTAAAAAAGTGTTTATATCAGTAAAAAAAATTGGACAGTGTTTTGATAATTCCAATTCTCATATATACTTGGGAAATAAGATATTCCAAATGTTTAGAAAACGACAAATTACCCTGAAAAATAACACCCAAGTCACTAGCAAAAAATTTTCGATCTAAATTTATTCGGCCCAACTTATAATTGAACACAAAGTTAGTTGCCTTTCTTGAAAAAATAATAAAAAAGGATTTAGATTCATTTAATCTTAAACCATTGTATCCAGCCCAAAAATAAATATAATCTAGACTACTTTGAAGTATTAATGCATCATCCCAGCTTTTTACTTCAGAAAAAATTTTCAGGTCATCCGCATACATCAATGCTTTTACCTTTGTCAATGGTCTAAGAGGAAGAATATCAGCTGTAAATATATTAAAAAGTATAGGTCCTAATGGGGACCCTTGAGGGACACCACTCTTTATAAACCCCCTTCTTGAAACAGCTCCATTGCTCTCAATTGTAAACGATCTATTTTTAAGAAGAGAATTCATCCAATTCACAATATTGTGTGCACAACCCATAATATTTAACTTCGTGAGTAATAAATCCACATTTACGCTATCAAATGCTCGACTAAAATCCAGATATAGCACATCAGTTTGTAGGCGGTTATCCATATTATGTGCAATATTATGTAGTAAAACAGAAAGGTTTGTTTGAGTCGAATGCTTTTTACGAAAACCGTGTTGCTCTTCTGGCAAATAGAGGTCAACAAAATTAGCTAAATTGCTAGCTACATATGATTCAATCAGTTTTGCAGGAAAACTTATGAGAGTAATTGGTCTATAATCAATCGGAATTTTAGGGGAGGTCTTCTTTGGTATAGGTTTCAACTTAACTTGTTTCCACGCAGTGGGATAAATACCGAACTTAATTGATTTATTAAATATCTGACTAAAAGGATAATTTAAAACCTCAAAATAACCCTTATAAAAGTAGTCTGGAATATTATAACTATCTAAAGTTTTTGACGCAGAGGTCGCCTTGGCTATCCGACATAGTACTACTTCATTTATTTCAGGAACTATAAATTTACAATCAACGCTTTTCCAACACTCAGCGATGTTTTCGGCAACTCCTATAGCAGCCTCTATATTACCCATGTTTAATTCGAAATGAGAGACAAGATCATTTAATTGATCGACATCAAAGTAAGCCTCAGTAACTTGCTTCTTGCCTAAAAATTTCTTTGAAGTGTCCCAAAATTGTCTAGGATTATAGGACAGTCCCCTTTCGATTAAGTTATATTACTCCCTATAACTGCTTTGTTTAGAGCGTTTAAAAAGTCTTCTAATAATTATTTGAAATAAGATAATTTAATCAACAATGTAAAAATGATTTACATTCAAACTTTAATATATTGAAACTTTGGAAAACAAAATGCCTGATTAAAGGATTATTTCGATAAAATAATTTATGCATTTTATACTTTTGTTATAATATTTCTCGAAACTGATCATAAACATTCTGATCGTTTGATTTCTTATATTTCGAATGCAAATTATTTTTTAAATTCAGAAGGTCAATTGTCTCTTGATTAAACCAGACAGGAAAACGCTTGGTCTTTTTCTTTTGATAACTTTTGAATTTTGGAACAAATTTATCAATAGCAGTCAAAATAGCATCCGCAATATAACGCATCATATCATCAACAGAAATAAAAGATTCCATAGGTTCCCAATTATATCTACTCAAAAATTGATAAATAGCCTTAAAATCTCCCTTTTTATAGTAATAAATATTATTAAATATGCCATTCATCGAATTTAAAGCAAGGGGAAGTTTCACTAAAATAGCAGGATGATATGAATCTTCATTAACTAATTTGAGATCACTTTTTATAGGGTCAATCTTGAAATTAGAATAAATCTTATCCAGTGAATCACCCCTAAAATTCCTAATAAAGTTATAATTGACCATTGCCATTTCGTTTAACCAATAACCGGTTCTGATTTGTCTTTGCCTGGCATAATAAGAAGTTCCAGTATAATTCCGAAAATCATCGAAATTAAAGTCGCCTGTCATAATAATAAAATCAGTACTAGTTGCTATCAAATTAGTAAGTTCATCTAAAAAAATCTGATATGGTTCACAGGATAGATCAGGTGGTATATAAATTGACCATATCTGAAATACTTTTTTCGTTATATCTCTTCTATCATTATTTTTAATTGAAAAAGTAATGCCAACTACATCCACAGCAGCAACGGACGTAGAAAAGTGTATTCTAGAAGCATTTAAATATGACGGGACTGCTATTAAAGCAGTCCATATGTGTATATGGTTAATATTATCATCATTGCACTTTATGAATAAACATGAAGAAATTGTGAAAATAATGTTAACCTTAATGGATAACAAAACAACATTAAATTAAAAAACAATGAAAAGTACAAAACTTAGAAGAAAGCATAATGGAAAATTTTTTTTATAAAATATAAAACAAGGAAGCAAGTGATAAAAAAGTGGGGGTGGAGGTAGACATGACCTCGGATAAGAGATAGCTGGGAGCAAAAGTACATTTATTTTTTTTTTTTGTTATTATCATTATGAGGGTGGTTGTGGGGGGTAATGGAATGCGTGAGCATTGGGGGAGGAGTTAGTCAGCTGTTTGTCTTTTAGTGTGTAGATGAGTGCGAGACAGCGAGTAGCAAACAGCTTTCACCGAAGATGCCTTCCACATGTAACGAGAAAAGTATGTATATGAATGATTTTTTAGAAATTTTTTTAGAGAATTAGTTAGAACACATAGAGTAATCAGAGTTTATTATTATAATTTTTTTTTAAGTATTAGGAATCGCTGTGGATCTACAAGCCATTTATCTAGCCAGTGGAGAGATACTTGTAAAGGAGATTACGTTTGTAGCAATTTATAATCACAAGCTATTAAATAATAATGATAGAGATTACGTTGAACACAGAGGTGGACGGGTGAGAGCAGACTACAATTTCCAATTACCAACAAATGAACTTAACATAACTGCCGAAGATTGGAAAAGAATAAAAAAGAAAAAGATGAACTATAATCGCGTATATTATAATGCAGTGCCTTATTCACAATTAGCACCACAGCTTAACCATTGGAAAAACGCTTTTAATAAATTCTACGGTTACGGTACTGAACAATGCCGAATGTTGAGTAAGCTGCTACAAGTACGTGTACATGATGCTGAGAAACTGGTGATACCGATGGTTGAGGACGACTCTCACAATCCGATTTTCAGAAATAATCAAGATTACGGCTGTTGTACGTCTGCGCGAGCAGTAGCTATGCTATTAGAGAGAGATTATTTTTGAAATAATAAATAAACATTAAAAATATGTGTAAAAAAAAAAAGTCTTTAAAACGAATAATAAGTTAGATTAACCTAAAAGTGGGTTAGGGGAAGACATGACTTCGGAGAAGAGATAGCTGGGAGCAAAAGTTCATTTATTTTTTTTTGTAATTATCATTATGAGGGTGGTTGTGGGGGGTAATGGAATGCGTGAACGTTGTCTCCAGTTAGACAGTCATTTGCAGTCTTAGTCTTTTAGTGTGTAGATGAGTGCGAGACAGCTAGTAGCAAACAGCTTTCAGCGAAGATGACTTCAACAAGTAACGATAAAAGTATGTATTTGAATGATTTTTTAGAGAATTAGTTAGAACACACAGAGTAATCAGAGTTTATTATTATAATTTTTTTTTAAAGTAATAGGAGTCGCTGTGGATCTGAATGCAATTTATCTGAGCAGTGGAGAAATCCTTGTAAAGACGATTTCAACATCATGTGTGTATAATCTTCGTTTAATGGAGAAAGAGGAGATATATGATTTAGATGTGAGACTGAAACGGGTTGGAGAGTACTATAGATTCTTATTACCGACAAATGAAATTAACATAACTTATGTAGACTGGCAAAGAATAAAAGAAATGGGTTACACGATCCCCGGGATAAAATCAATCTTTGCCGGATACGTACCCTATTCGTTGCTGACATCATTGATCGAACAATGGAAAAAGGAATTTGAAACAATTTATGGTTATGGAACAGATCAATGTGAAATGTTAAGTCAGCTATTTCAAGTTACTATTCACGATGCAGAAACATTGATTGACCCAATACCAGAAGAGGGATCTCATAACCCAATATTTAATAAACAACGTGAAAATTATTGTACTCGCACAGCTGTGAGTGTAGTAGCTCGACGTTTGGAACTAGAATATTTTCCTGAATGTGCACTCGATGGAATCTATTTTTATTAAAATAAAAAAAAATAAAAGAAAACTTGTACTGTGTGTCAATGCGTATTTTTTAACACTTAATGACATTTTGAATTAATTTTTAACAAACTTTTTTGGAAAAAAGAGTACGAACAATTTTGGAATTAAAAATAAAAATTTTTTTGAATTAATTTGGAAATGATGATAAATTAATTTGATAAAAACTGGAAATGATGAACATTTTAAATGAACAAAAATTAGCTTAAAATTAACTTCATTTTGAAAAAAACTCGACTTTTGAATAAAAATTTTTTGAAGAATTTTGGAATTGATAAATTATTTTTTAAAAAATTTTGGCTAAAAAAATTATTTTTAAAAAATTGTGGATAATTGACGGGATAAAAGGGGTAGGGAGGTAACAAATATGGTAAGTAACATCCTGGCACACTGGAAGAAAACGCCTTGAAGTTTACACCTGAAACCCATTGGTCACTGACAAGAACCCTTTGGACACCAGAAAGGTAAGTACTGATCAGCATCTTGAATCAATAAAGTTAATTAGGAAGAGTATTTAACGAAAAAATAAAAAAAGTCCGGTGATTCAAAACACAATAGAAAATTAGTAATTAGGTAAAAAAGGAATGTGACGGGCCATATTTTTCACCACCACCCCCTACACCCAAATTTCGATGGATAACCCTTTTTTGACAACAAGAACCCATTCATCATTCGCCACACCCACAATATATCAAAAACCTGTCAACCCCTTTGGAAACCAAAACAAACCCTTTGGCCACTCGGAATGAAATTCCAATCAACCCTTTGGGAACCATCAGTAACCACACCCACAATCCATCAAAAACCTGTCAACCCTTCGGATACAAACCAAACCCTTTGGCCACTCGGAATGACATTCCAATCAAACCTTTGGGTACTTGGTATGCAACACCTGTCAATCAATCCATCAAAACTCATTAATATTCCCAAAAAAATCAATCAAAACCCATTAAAATTCAATAAAACAATTCAAAATTCGAAAAAATCAATCAAAAACCAATAAAAACGTCGAAAAAAAATCAAAAAACGATGGAAATTTAACCCTTTAGCACCTTTTAAACCTTTGAACACGTAAAAAAGGGTTGCACGCGCCTCCCCCCTTTCCGCCAGAAGTGGTGCTTCTCTACTGATGGCTTTAAAAGATTCTAACAGCCATAAATAAAAAAAAAATATATGAAAGCAAAAACTCATAAACGGTTTCCACTAATAAAACACAATAGTAGAACATAGGGGATAATGATGTAACAAAGCAAAAATCATAATCCACATCACATTACAATTTGTAATAAACATCACCTTCATAAATTTTGAATAAATGAAGCAATGAATTAACAAAGTTCAAAGTTCCATAGTTCAGTGACCGAAGTCTAATGTCTCTTGACACAAAACATTAATAGCAGTATTTAAAGTACACCGTGAGTTGATAAAAAAACACAACACAAAATATCAAGCATCATAGGCTGGGCAAATCGGTATAAATCATAACACCTGGTTTAAACATACAAAGAGCCCGCTATAGCACAAACATAAAGCTAAAGCTAATGTAAAGAACACTAAAGTAATCTTATTGTAAAAACAGGCTAATCTTGTGTGTGAGAGAATCCGCACACAGCACGCAAATAAAGCTAAATTTAAGCTGTACTAGCACTGAAGGTAATTACA
>JAHWFO010114509.1:4035-18040 GCA_023313115.1 Rhysida immarginata | reverse complement strand
AGAGCGTCAGTTAATTTTTTATGCGTTTCACTTCAGTTTAATTAACGGTCAAGTATTTAATTACAAATAAAATCTTGTAAACATTCCAAGGAGGAGCTTTGGCAGTGAAGGAGAAATATATTTATACATTTATTAAAAAAATTAATCCCCCCTCCTCCTCCTCCCGAGTAGGGTAATGCAAGTAGCAGATCCTGAAGTCATCTATTTTTACCCCTTTATCTACACTTTTTACCTCTCCCCAAGTTTTCTAAGCAAAAATTAATTTTCTCGAACATAATATCTAGAAAATGTAAAAAAAGCTCGTATTTCCTTTCCTTTCTCATCATATCCGAACGTATGATATATCACAAGTTATATGTTGGCATAGTTCTAAAGACCACGTGACTACCACCCCTGCAAATCTGACCCCAATGGAACACCTGGGCCTGAACTTCATAATAATGTAGATCTTGCCTAGAGGAATCTGGATACTGAATTTCACGCCTTTACGTACCTAAATAGAACAAATATGTTGTCATCTCTGAATCCCATCCCCGTATTTCCGATCTCAGTATACCAATCAAAACCAGATTAAATAGTGCAGATTGACATGCTCATAGGAAGCTACATTCCGAATTTCAACCTTCTACCTCAAAAGATGTAGAAATTGTGAAGGGGTATACAGTTAAGACATTATAAAACCAATAAGTAGCTCCATTCTTTCGCTACTGAATAATATAGATTATGAGCACTTGAGCCAGAGATCCTTAATCGTAACGAATTGTGACAATCCGTATATGCGAAATGGTTCGCGCAGCTTTCTTCTGCGCTGGTTAGTTGCAAGGGTGTTGCCAGATGGCGCTGTAGGTCTTGATGATATCTGACGCACTGAATGCAGACGACAACGGCGACAAGGCAGAGATTTAAAACACGACAATTCCCTTACATACGGAAAATGGTGTGCTGCCAAATATTGTTTTTCGTGTTGTATTAAGAATAAAGATTTATCTTTCTTTCAATTTCCCCGTAAGCAAAAATAAAATACTTCTAAACGTATGCTTACAATTATCATAGCGATTTAAATTGAATGAAACTAAACTTCCTTTCTATAGTAACAATTTTATGTGTTACAAATTTTGTATTAAACTAATTTTAAGAGAAAAACACGTTAGTGTTAATAATATGATATACAGTGTACTTAATCAAATTTATAATTTAATACTAACATTGTAAGGTGAAATGATTTGAAAGTAATATCATAAGTATATGTAATTTCGATGTATGTCTGAACTTTTGGAATTGGGAATAAAATTAGTGAAAGTAATCTATTAATATAAGATACTTAGTGCATGTTTTACATCAATTTCTAATTAGATGTAGGAAATGGATCACGGCATCTGACTGAAATGATTTGTTAGAGCAAGACATTCAGAAAATCTATAAGAGCTATGTTTTGTGTTCTAAACATTTTACCATTGATCAGTTTATGAATTCAAAAAAACGGAATAACCTAATACATTCAGCAGTACCAACTTTATTTGCAAAATGTACTGAAACACATGATTCGGTTTCAAATCAAGCATCTAAGATGGAAATTAATCCAGAAAATTCACATTTCTGTACACTTTTCCTAATTATGTTGAAAGTAAACGTAAAATCTTTCTTTCTCATACGTTCGGTTTCTAAAGGAACTAAAATTGATGTACAGTGAACTTTGCATGTCGGACACCTCTTCAAATCGGGCACTTAAAAACTGAGTCGTATTAAGCAATCAAAAATTCCAGACTTCTTAAATAAATAAATGAAAAAAACTGTCTTATTGCTGATATTGTATATACATATGTAAAGTAAATAATAAGTAAAGAATAATATCAATACAGAACATTGTCATTGAATTCATTAAATTTTTGCTTGTTGCGATAAACAGTGGCATCGCGAAAAACGCCAATTTCATTTAACAGCACACCTCGCTTAACAGGACAGTCCCGAAGGTGTCCACAGAAGTGAGGTTCCACTGTATAAATAAATTTTGAAATGAATTAAATTTTAAATGATCCACTTTTTAAAAATATTTTTTTCTTAAAAATACTTTAAACAAACAAAAAAAATTCCTAATCAATGATGTAAACATGTAATAACGCCATAGTTTCTTCAACATCCAACCCAAGGCTTCAGTTGCTACTGAGTGCGTCGGCAGGTGACGAATAGCGGGCATCCCCGAATATCCAATAAGGGATCGCAGACCAACTCCCGAACTTAAGGTGTTATGCGACCCGTGCTGAAGGGTGGATGGTACTTCGGTTAAAGTGTCCTCAACGGAGCCTCCTGTCTACCTGGCGACACTCAATCCTGCATTTATTACTCCGGTTCATGGAAGTTATTCCCCCCCCCCCCCAATCTCAGCTGATAACCCCGCGGGGCACCAGAAACCAACTGTTGATATTGACATGGCAGAAATGCCCTCTGTTATATCAACTGAACCCAATCAGGCTGCTTCTAAACCTGAGGTGCCGCATACTTCACGGTGTGCGGCTTCTTGCGAGGATAGTAGCACGATTGGTAAACTTACTTCCTCTGGATCGCCTGAACGCCGTAAATCCAAGAAGAAGAGATTGAGAGGCACCAAGGTTGAAAAACCTAGGGTCGGCCTGACGCCCACTGAAAAGGAGGTGCAAATCCCGACCAAAAGATCTAGGTCTGAGGGTAACATCCTTTCAGAGGGTAAAAAGCCCGTAAAGAAACCCAAATCTGGCGGTAGCCAACCTCAATGGAAAATTTCTGGCCGAGGACATTCGCATTGCTTTAATTCAAGAACATTGGCTTTCCAAAGGTGGAATTAGAGATTTGAGCAACTGTGAAGGTAAGCTGATTTATGATTTTTCATGCTCATCTACCCGAGCTTGTTTATTGGTAAAAAATAATATTAATGCTCTACCTATGTATCAGCTGTGTTCCAGGGCCGTAGCAAAAATCACCCTTCAAATAGAAGGGGGAAACCAAGACATAATTTTTGTCTCAGGTTACCTTCCTTTTGAAGAGATTACACCCATAAATGACAACTTCAGAAGAATATGAGAAACTTCGATTAGCCATAACGTGGAAATCGTTTTTGGCTGCGACGCAAATGCTCACCACATAATGTGAAGGAGCTCTATCACTAACATGAGAGGTAAGTTTTTATTTGACATTTTTAATCTTGGTAATAAACCAACCTTCATCACTTCTGTAAGAAGGGAGGTAATTGATGTCACTATTGGTTCTTCCAGTATGAGTAAATGGATCACAAAATGAAAAGCCATTTTTGGCTGACCACCAACATATACGTTTTTCTCTGCTAGTTGATGAGGACTGGGATAGGACCTTTAGGGATCCTAAGAGGACGAATTGGACTCAATTTCGTGAGGACGTTCGGTCGAGATTTCCGATCTTCCGATAAAAATTCGTGACACGGTTGAACTGGAATTGTGTGTGAATGGACTGCAACAAGCCCTGGTTCAGTCGTATCACAAAAATTGTCTCTTGTTGAGAAGAAGTAGACCCTGCTGTGTTTGGTGGAATCAGGATCTATCAGGACGAGTTGCTAGGAAGCTTTTTAGGAAAGCTAAAAAGACCAACGACTGGCATAGCTATAAGCTTGCCTCGCTGAAGTTCTGTGAATCAGTCCAAAAGACTGAAGAAGGAGCTAGACTCAACAAATTTTTAAAGAGAGATAATCCAATTTTTGTTGGTACTCTCCAAAACATGGATGGCGGATTCACCAGAGGTGCCAAGGATGCCCTTGAGACTCTTATAGCACGCACTTCCCAGGTGCCTTGCCTTGCGAACCTTTTGATATTAATTGTCTGGTTTCTTCCAGCAATATCTCTAGGGATAACTGGGCTATGGCCAAGGAAGTAATTACACGTAATAAAGTTGTATGGACAATTAATTCTTTTGAACCATAAAAATCCCCTGGACCGGATGAAATCATACCAATCTTGAATCAGCAAGTATCGGCTGTGATCTCACCGATACTAAGTACTACCTTTAGGGCCAGTTTGGCCCTAGGTTATATTCCTAATCTGTGGAGGTTGGTCAAAGTGGTCTTTATTCCAAAACCTGGAAAGGACCGCTATGATTTGGCCAAAAGCTTTCGCCCAATTAGTTTATCTTCTTTCATACTTAAAGATAAACTCCACACCCAAAACAACTTTGTTTAAAATGAAAGACGAAAGTCTCAATAACAACGTAGCATGTATAAAAATTTTCAATTCATACTCAAAATTGATAAAACATAAAAAACTTTCATTTTTTCCTCTCCCTGCGATAGACACTGGCGCCATGGTTCGGCATCTGTTACGTCATACATTGGACGCTATCGGTTAGTTGTCAGTTAAGCATCGCAATGGATTATGAATATGAAACAAGACCGGTAGTGACGACTGCGATTTTGATAACAGTGACAGCGATATATAAGGGCCTTTAGCAGAATTAAATGCTACTGCAACTTCTGCGATATACAGCCCTATGCATTAAACCGTGAAACGGGATCTTCTGCTTGCCGCGTCGGCATGTGCACATTAGGGTGGCGTGTGCCTTCTGATAGGCTTACCCCCTCATTCCTTCGGCGTTTAACGAGTGCTGTTGCGGTCGTTGTTCTTGAAGAACGCCAGGCCCGTTTAGAGTTGGAAGAGTATCTAGTTCCACCTTATACGTGATCTAGTTTCGACGAATTTCTTGCTTGAATTGATACTGAATTTTAAACGGCGGATGCGTAGACAAAGCAAAACGTTTCAATATGAGCACACGATGCTGTTTGGAGTTGTATACCAGTTCCCTCGCTGTCAAAAACTAATCCACTGTTTTTAATCGATTCTGATTCTGGAAATCTATGAAATGTGAAATTTCTATCCGACTGTCTATTTACACATCCAAACAGAGAAGAAATTGAAGGCATTCCGACATAAAACAGGTTAGCAAAATCTTACGATATGTGAATCGTTCTAAGCGACTAGAATTTCGGCGACGAAATTCCCCGAGGTTCTCATGGCAGGAAATGACAGCTTTTCAGCCGTGTCCTGTGGAGAAGGAATGGAAGATCCCACGCAAATTTTCAATTTTCCGAGGCATTTTTCTTAATAAAATATTAGAAAAAATCGAAAAATTTTGAATGATAAATACTCTATTATCCTGGATTAATGTTATGATGCCAAAAAAATAAAGTCGATTTTTTCCGTAGAGTTGACCTTTAAATGTTTCGAAAAGATCATTGATAGGCAGATCAGGGAAACTATTGGGATGCGCTATCCCTTTCATGTTAATCAATTTGCCTTTCAACCAGGAAAATCTACGGAGGTTGCCTTACACCAGTTGGTGATTAAAATCGAGAGAACCCTTAAGTATAGAAAATTTGCTCTTGCAGCTTTTCTTGATATTGAGAGAGCTTTCGATAATACTTCTTATGTTTCAATTACTAATGCTTTAAGGTCTAAAGCAATTGTTCCACTGTTTCGGAAGTGGATTCAATTCCTTTCGGCGGACAGAATAATTGTCTCCCATTTTTTGGGGGAAAAAAGTGAGATTCGACCCTCCAGGGGCTGTCCGCAGGGTCGTATTCTTTCGCCCCTGCTATGGAACCTGGTGGTAGATGATCTTATCTCTATGTTAAACAACCGTGGCATATATGCCCAAGGGTATGCAGATGACATTGTCATCTACGTTTCTGGGATTGATAAACTTACTCTTTTGGACCTGATGCAATTTGCTTTGGAAACAAACATGGTGCATTAAGCGGAATTTAAGGGTAAATATTTTGAAACCCATTCTGGTACCTTTTACTTTTCGAAAAGAAATCATCCCTGTTAATCGAACACCAACCTTATTTGGTGAAAAGATTATAGTAAAGAAAGAGGTCAAATACTTAGGGGTTATCCTCGATAGTAAATTGACCTGGAACAGACATCTTGACAAAAGAATAAATCAGGTTAAAATGGCGCTCTATCGATGTCGCCGTGTCCTAGGTAAATGTTGGGGTCTTACCCCAAAAATGACACATTGGCTGTATGTAACAGCCATTAGACCTATTTTAACATACTGTGCTCTGGTTTGCTGGCGTAAGACTGAGCAGTCCACTATTAAGACCAAGCTGGCCTCCCTTCAGAGGTTGGCCTGCTTGGGTATTACGGGAGCTGTTTCAACTATTCCAATCAGGGCCATGGAAAAGTTCATGGAATTGCTAGGAAAAGTTTCTTATCGTGTGGGTAATCAAGGGTTATGGGTAGATTTCACCGGGGAGAAATCTCACACCGTCATTCACCGGATTATGACCAGTAATATTCTGCAAATGCCTTCCGATATTGCGGATATTCGTATCTTCCCTGAGCTCTCGACTGAGGTCATAATAGACACGCACAACGTTTTCACGAGCATCAAGGTAAGATGCAAGAAATTTAATGAAGTCAGAACAAATGCCATATACTTCAAGTTTTTTAAGCAGTCTGATATGACAAACAGAATCAAATGCACGTGAGAGATCGAAATAAATAACATCAACCTGTCTTCTTTTTTGCACATGATCAACCCATGTCATAAGGTTAGTCGTGACAGAGCGTTTTTTAATAAAGCCATGTTGTTCAGGACAAAATTTCGAAGTGTAATATGAATTAAGATAAAGAAATACGATCTTTTCAATAAATCTTGGCTATTGCATTTAGAATGCACACCAGTCTTTAATTATTAATTGCTTGTTTGTTACCAGTCTTGAAGATTGAGACTACTATTCCTTTCTTCCAATCTCTTGGGAAAGTTTTCGAATAAATCGACATATTGTATATCCATACGATGATATCCACTAGCACTGGCAGACATCCTTTGATGATAAACATAGGGATTCTGTCAGAGCCAGGTGAAGTCTTGGGCCGCATCTGCTTTACAGCATTTACAACATCTTCTTTGTTGACAGCTAAGGGTGGTAGATAATCTTCGGAGATTATTTGAGATACAGTTGAAATGTAAGCATCATTGTCGTATAAAAATTCCAAGTATTTTGCAAATTCGGCGGCTGACTTCTCGATTGCTACTGTTCACCCATTTGAGTCTTGCACTATGAGATCTTGTCGATCCTTATAGCGTTTTTTAGAGGCATATTTCCAAAAATTGGCAGGATCCTTTGCTAAGCTGTTCTCAATAGCATTCAGGTAATTACCTCGATCAACTTTAAAGATTTTCTTTGCCATTGCACGAAGATAAGAAAAGTTGTTGTAATTTTCAGCATGCTTTTGGCTTTTAAAGTTTTGGTGGTAATAACGTTTCTTGGTAAATGGTGACGTAGTTCACTACTAAATCAATATGGAAAGGAATTTTTTCGTTTTGTTCTGGAAGGGACGGGCTTGTCGATTGCGTTATTAATAATGGTATTAAACATTTTGACAGCATCGTCGACATTATCACTCTTTAAGACAGAAGTCCAGTCATTTGATTCTAAGGATTTATACAGATTGAGATAATCTCCTCTCTGATAAATCCTATAAGAATTGGTCGGTACTTTTTTTGACATTTAAATTTGTAATGAATTCAATCGGAGGATGATGAGAATCGATAGAGACTATTGGTTCATTAACTCTCAAAACTTCATAATTTAGCATGTTAGTGAGAATCAAATCGAGAATTACTAGATTAGCGTTCTTATGCCTATTCACCTGTGACATTCCTAAAGAGTTCATAAAAAAATTCATTTCCATACCAATAATTTGCAGATGATGATCAGACGAAGTACAGTCACCGGTTTCCCTGTCAAGATAAGGTAAATTGAAGTCTCCAGCGAGCAAAATGTCCTGAGATAATGAGGAGAGCTTGTCAGATAAACGTTGTAAGTTCTCGATGTAACTAAATGAGTCATAACGAAGAGGAATATACACGACACCAACAGCGATATTACGACCATTTAGTGTTTTCAATTCGACCCAAACACTTTCAGGGAAAACTTCAAGGTCATAAAGCCTTTTAGACTTTAAGGATGCCTTGACTGCGATGAGCACTCCGCCTCCACGAATAGTGTTGGAATTTTCATAGTCTCTGTCTTTTCGAAAAACGTTATATTCAGGAGGAAATAGATCATGGTTCTGAATGTCAGAGTTAAACCATGCTTCTGTGAGAAGAAGAAAATCAAAATTGTTAGAGAGTACATTTTTGTATAAATCCAAACTCTTAGTAGAAATTACTCTCCATGATTAAGTAGAATAGATTCTCTATCCTCCGTAGATTGATCAGGTTTGTATAAATGATAATCACATAATTTTCCGTAGAATGGTTTAATTAACACTCCTTCAGGCCACACCTCTTCATTACGTAGTTTGTCATAGTCCTTACTGTCAACTGCTAAGTAACACGAGTTATGTCGAGTGTTTAAAATAATTAGTAAATAATAAATAAAGTCAAAATAAAACTAGAAATATAAAATCAAATAAAAAGCTGACGTTTCGGATAGAGACTATCCTTTATCAAAGCAAAAAGGATAATTCTCTAAAAGCAATTAGAATAATAGAGAATTATCCTGAAGTTACGAAAGGTGTACTAACGGACGGGTTTATATATGGTTTGCATAGGGAATAGTAATACGATATTGGCTGAAAAACAAGACGAGAACAAATGAGATTAATTAGAAGACGTGTTAGGATAGGACAGGACGAAGGATAAATAGGAAAAAATAAGATAGCGGCGAGAAAAATGCAATAGGATAACACATATGAAAATTGTCAGCTTTTTATTTGATTTTTTATTTCTAGTTTTATTTTGACTTTATTTATTATTTATTAATTATTTTGTTAATTATTATTTATTTTTCATTTTTATTTATAACTATTATTTTAATGGATAAGTGTAGGACAAAACCTCCCATAATAAAAATCACAGCGGAAATTAATTCCCCGGATTAAACCTCCAATACACTACGTTTACATGCACGTTTCGATCCGGATCGACTTGAGTTAATCCAAAATTGCCTCGCGTTTACATGCATCTAACTCGATCCGGATCGAGTCCGATAAGATGCCCTATGGGTAAAGCTCTAGATTAGGAAAGTAGGACAGATTTTGTCATCTGCTACAGAATCCGCCATTGTTGGTTCAGTCGGCCTTATCACTTGAATTACGCTTCCTCTAAAATACGGCTGAAATGCAATTTTTTAAAATTTTCTCATTATTATCGTCTGGAAATATAATTGACTATCAATAAATTTTGTAATTATTGATTTTTTCTTTAAATTTTGTTTTCAATTAAAATTTTCTATATAAAAATAATAAGGTTGAGGTTATTTATAATGTTAACTATAATGTTATTTATATATCAAGTTTCTGATTTATTTACCTCAATATAATAATCCTTTATAACTTTTAAAATGCATTTGCATGTTTAAGTTTTTTATACTTACTTTTATCAAAACATAATTTTAATAGATTTTATCAAATTAATTTTTAGATTTATATCAAAAACTTCAATTTAATAGTTTATTTTAATTGTATTAAATAATAAAAATTATAAAATTACAATTATAATAATTATAAATAATTATCAAATTATAATTTAATAAAATAGAAATTGTTAAATTGAAATTTTTGATATAAATATAATATTTTGATAAAAAATTATTAAATTAAATTTTGATCCAATTTGATTTTCGAAAATTTTTAATTAGGAAAAATGACATTTTGATAAAAAAAAAAAAAGTTTACAAAAAAAAATTTAAACATGCAATGTATTTTTAAATTTATTCATTTATTTATTTATAATATTTATTGTGTTGAGGTATAAATCAACCAAGAACTTATTTTAGCTAAAATTTTCTATATTTTTTCTTCCAACCAAACAGCAAATTTAAACTCGATCCCGATCGGGGTGTTTACATGCACATTGTTGGATTGACCTCTTTCCTGAGGCATGCTTCCCTGGTTTCAAACACCTCTTTAGACTGGACTGAACTCGATCCGGATCGGGGTGTTGAAGCCTGTTTACATGCCACTTTTTGCGGGATTGACTTGAAACTGGTCTTTCGATCCGGATCGAAAGTGTGCGTGTAAACGCAGTGATTGACATTAACTCGCATGCCGAAAACCACTCCGGACAAAAACTTCTATGATGCTGGATGACATTCGCCTCATATTATAACTTCATTTATCCATCATTTTCAGAAAAAAAATTATATAACTCTATAAAACTATTGCACAAAATTGGTCACATACAAGAAATTAAAATTAAATTTATCATGTGATCAGTTTTGTGCAATTTCATTTTTCTGAAAATGATGGATAAATCCGGTATCATAGGATTTGTCTGGCGTGGTTTTTGTCACGAGAGTTTTTGTCCAGACCCCACAATGGGCATATTTTAGATGAATAAAAAAATATTCGAAATAATTTAATTTTAAAATATTATTATAATTTTTATAGCGAATCCTGTTGGTCAAGAAAAGAAAATCTTCTAGTAAATGTGATAATCTTCTACAAAAATGGAGATTGAAATATACTAGAGCTAAAAGGCAAATTGCAAACATGAAGCAACAATTGAGAAAATACAGAGTATGAAAAAAAAAACAGTTTTAATTAGAAAATGTTGTGAAAATTTTAAAGAACCAATTCGGTAGTTTTTCATTTCTCAATTGGAACAATTAAATTCAAACAAAAATAAGAAAGCTTGGAAAGAAGAAGAAAAAAAACAAATTGCCTTGATGTTATATTTCTGCAGTAGGAAATCATATAAGTTTTGTTAACTTTATTTTGTTTGCCATCTATAAGATCTTTACAGAGATGGGCATCGAAAATTCAAGTTGATACTGGATTTTGTTCAACTGTACTCTCATCATTGAAGATAAGATCCCAAATTCGTCCGACACCCAGAATTTCAAGGTCGCAGCTTTCTTCTCTCACGGTCAGTTATACCTTGCTTGCTCCCGCTTGTCCAGCTATCGAAATCTACATGCTTTTGCACCACAGGGGAAGATATACAACGTTGAATGCACAATTACCTGACAATCCATGCCCAGCTTGCCTGCGTAGCTGATTCATTTTTCTTATCTTTTCTATATCACTTTTGTACATATAATTTAATTTTCTTTTGTTCCAAGTTCATTGTTAAATCATTTTTGGTTTAAAATGATTATGAAAAGTTTGGAGAAGGCTTTCTAGATTGTTTCTCATTTTCTTGAATTTCGTTCATACTTTGTTATTCATAGTTCAATTTTCAACATAACAAACAATCGTTAAAAAATTACTCAACGCATCTTTTCCACCCGGGCGAAGCCAGGTAATATTATTATAAAATTATAAAGGTCACAACTAATTTTGTGAGAGGTCAATCTTTGCAATAAAAACTGATATTGTCAATATGAACGATCACATTCAGGACATGATTCCAGGCTCTGTGACTGGATACAAATAACTTTATTGAAATAGTTTCATGTTGAAGAGGGATGTTCTTGGGGCTGTAAATACTTCCTTAACTCTCTCAATCTATCTATAATTCATTACTCATAGCCTTTCTTTGATATGTTTAAAAGCTCAGGATCCAATGTCGAATTTTCCTGGCCAAGCCCAATAGTACATGAAAATCCAGTACGAGCATTTTAAAGAATTCTTTCGTTTTTCTAAAGTGAATATTTACCGTATTAATTGTAAGGAATTTTCATGTGTTCATACGTATATTCAAATTTCCATATTGCAAAATTTCATCAAACAAACAGCCCGAGCATCGCCGGGCATATCATCTAGTAAAATAATATTTATATGTCAAATAACGCGCAATTTCTGTTGTTGTAGTCAACAATTGGATTGTTGTATTTATGGAAGAAGCGATTTCATCTCCTCTCTCGCAAGAATTTTGCTACTAATGTAATTTAACGCTCGTACAACTTAAGTGCGCCATCTGGCCTCGCATGTAGTGACATACTTTAACAAGAATGATTTTACCGCCAAAGCGGATAAAGGGAGCACATTTTCGTGTTATAGCATCGTACATGGATATATAGAATTAACCAACATTTTAAAACACTTGTGAGTAACAAAATAAAGCACTCGTTTTGCCAAACTTTCATGATTTTCACCGAAAGTCACCCAAATGGATGGATTTGCCGTTTCATGCACACGTTTTGCCAAATTTTCATGTTTTTCACCGAAAGTCACCTAAATGGGTGGATTTGCAGTTTCGGTGAAACCTAAATACTATTTGGGTTTAAACTTAATTGTAAATTACTATTTAAATAAGCTAATGAATAGAGAGAATTTAAACGAATAAACTTGAAGAACTGACATTTAAATGGAGAGTGAAGTTATTCCTAATACATTTAACAAATTAAAAGTTCTTTAAATTGTAAGAATTCCCACATAATGTTAATCGAATTGAGCCTCAATTGCTGAAGCGTTATGTGTAAGCATCTATTATTTTTTCATATTAAATTACTATAGTGTTTCTACATTATCATCTACTATTGAAGCAAACGATTAACTACTATTATTAGCAATATGTATAACAGTAATGAGTTTTAGATACCGTTAAGCCTAACAGCATTATGCTCTTGATAAAATTAAGCTATGGATAACAATAGATCTAATAACTCGTAAGGAGTTGGTTGATATATTACACGCCATATCTTAGCATATAAAGTTCTAACAAAACTATATTGTACCATTAGGGCACGTGCTACAAAACCAATTCCCACTGTCATTATTTTCTCGTTATATTTACTCATGACACGTTGTTACGAGTTGTTTGATATATTACATGCCATATTTTAGCATTAAAAGTCCCAATGGTATCATATGGCATCATATGGCACCATTAGGGCACGTGCTACTAAACCAATAACCATTATCATTATTTACCCGTTATATTCACTCATGGCACGTTGTTACGAGTTGTTTGATATATTACATGCTATATCTTAGCATTGAAAACTCCAATGGTACCATATGGTATCATATGGCACCTTTAAGGCAAGTGCTACTAAACCAAAAACCATTATCATAATTTACTCAATATATTCACTCACGACTCGTTGTTATGAGTTCTTTGATATATTACTTGCCATATCTTAGCAATGAAAGTTCCATTAGGGCACGTGCTACTAAACAAATACCATTATCATTATTTACTCGTTACATTCACTCATGGCACGTTGTTACGAGTTATTTGATATATTAAATGCCATATCTTAGCATTGAAATTTCCAATGGTACCATATGGTATGATATGGAACCATTAGGACACGTGCTACTAAACCAATAACCATTATCATTATTTACACGTGATATTCACTCATGTCTGAACCTAGTATTTCGCTTGGATCGGTGCAGCAAGCTGTGTCAGACGTGAACTGTGGCGATCCGTGGTAACGAAACGCGAGCTGGATAACAAAGCCAAGTTCTCCGTCTTCAATTCTATCTTTGTCCCCATCCTCACCTATGGTCATGAGGCTTGGGTAATGACCGAAAGAGTGCGATCGCGGGTTCAAGCGGCCGAAATAAGATTTCTGAGAGGTGTGGCAGGTGTTACCCTACTAAATAGAGTGTACAGCAGCATAATAAGGGAATCTTTAGGTATTGAGCCGCTACTTCTCCGCATTGAGAGATCTCAGTTGCGCTGGTATGGCCACGTGATACGGATGCCGCAAACAAGTCTTCCTAGGCAGTTGTTATTTTCCAAGCCGGTGGGCAAGAGACCAAGGGTCGGCCTAGAACCAGGTCGCTAGACTACATGGAGAATCTGGGTTCGAGTCGTTTGGATATTACCAGGGAGGACATGTGCCTGTTGGCGGAAGATCTCGATCGCTGGAGATCCTCCATAGGGCTGCTGCCCCCGCGACCCTAAAGGATAAGCGGCTTTGAAAAGTAAGTAACTAAATTCAATCATGTCACGTTATTACCAGTTGTTTGATATATTACATGCTATATCTTAGCATTGAAAGTTCCAATGATACCATATGGCATGATATGGCACCATTAGGGCACGTGCTACTAAACCAATAACCATTATCATTATTTACACGTGATATTCACTCATG
>JAHWFO010114503.1:2206-12760 GCA_023313115.1 Rhysida immarginata | reverse complement strand
GCACAAAGTGATGAATGGCCAAGTTTTGCTTCAACACATCGAGAGAAGAGTGGAAATTGCAACAACACTAAGTATACATCTGAGGTAAGATTACGTGAGTAAGAAATTATTTAGACTAACAGTGGCATCCTTGGAGAGGTCCAGCCATTGTGAGCCTTTAAAAAGATTTTTTTCGAATTTTCATTAAGAATTTTTACTATATTAATTCTAAGCATTTTCATGTGTTTATTTTTAAGATATTGCAAAATTTAAGTTAATTTTTTGAGATTGTTCTGTTTACATCCAAGTGGAATTATCCCGGGCAACGCCGGGTACCTTTGCTAGTAAAATTATAAAATCAAATAAAAAGCTGACGTTTCGGATAGAGACAGACTATCCTTTATCAAAGCAAAAAGGATAATTCTCTAAAGGCAATTAGAATATTAGAGACAATCGACAATCGAGCAGTGTAGTGAAACGTTATTCGAATATTAGAGAATATCAGAATATTAGAGAATTATCCTGAAGTTATGAAAAAACTACTAAAGTTGGCATTGGGAACAGTAAGACGGTATTGGCTGAAAAGGCAGAAGAGGAATTTGAAGACGTGTTGGGATAGGCCAGGAAGGAGGAAAAATAGGAGGTAATAAGAGGGCGACGAAAAATAATGCAATAGGATAACACATACAAAATTAAAATTATAAAAAAGTTTAGGAATGATAGGGTGTCTAGCTAAACGGTTTTGTAAGATTCCCTGGGAAAAAAAATAAATAAAATTATCACTGAAAAAATCCCTGACCGTTCCCGGTTACACAATTATTTTGACAAAGCCCGGTCGCTAGTCACCCTGTAAAATAGTATCGCATAATAAAAAGATCACTAAAATAAAAGAGTACAGAGAGGCTATGAAAAAAAGTACAGGGACGGACACAAAATGAACATAGAAGTAGAAAGATATGACAGAACATTAAAACTGAGACAAGAAGGAAAAAAGGCGCAGAGAGCCTGCGACAAATTAGGGAATAGCTGAAGTTGAAGAGGAATATGGGAAAGGTAATGAGGGAATGGTGCCTTTACTAAGGTTAATGCCATCAGGGGTGAGGGAATTAAATTTCCAAATAAGAAAAGACTCGAATTGCTTTCTTTCTTTTTTGTCATGGAAGTTACTACGAAGAATATAAAGGCTGATGGCCTGTAAAGAGTGACCAGGGGAATTAAAGTGTTTAGCGACAGGGGTGCCAGCATTGCTAAGAATATCAAACTTATGCGTATGGTATTGCCTGTCTCTCTTTCTGGCATACTTTGCAATGTTACAGGTAAATTAAGTTGTGAGAAGTGCAGGTCAACTTAATTCCAGGATTTTTGCGTCTCGTCCTTTTCTCTTATAAATATCCGTTCACTAATAAATTATGCAAGCGACAATTTGGTAACGCATGCGCAGTTAAATATTATTTAGTAAAAATGCTCATATTTCATCAAATATTTAATATTTTTCTATTCTGATTGCAGGGTGTTGTCTGTACTGTAGTTTGTCAAGTTTTCTGTAAATGGCATTGCATTGGGTTGAAAATCTTGCGTGTTATAAACAAAAAACTTTTCGACCTTTTTAAAGAAACCTTTATAGCTCCATGAATATACGTGCTATTCTCTTACAAATGAACACAGAAAAGTAAAACAAGCCTCTTAAGCATATGCTACAGCTACAATGCATTTCAAGCATCATTTTTTACAGGGTGATTCCAAACATTATTTTTTTGGTTCAGTTCTTTGCTGGTCCCCTATTTGCCCTCGGGAGAAAACCTTCGCTGAAATATGAGGTGTAACATCCACTACACTGTTCGATTGTTGATATTGTCGGATCAAAATAAGAATATAAACCAATTATACGGTTATAGGGGGAGGCCGTGGCCTGGTGGGCTTTAACTGAAGACAACTTCCGTGAAGTTACGCTACATCAGGCACGGCTCGTCACTGGATGGGTGATAGCCAATTTTTACACCCCCCCCCCCCCGGCGAAATAAAACAAAAAGAAGGTGGGTGCTTGAAGCAAGGGAATATTCTGAAAAAAAACATACATCTTTCCACAAGGATGCCATCCTCGACTTCCCTGTCGATTTCTGCGCTAATGGGGATCGAAAATAAGCTTTCTATTAGGTCCGCTCTTCATGTAGGCAATATCCGACGGTTCCCCTCCCCCTCTCATTAAGTACCGAAAGGTGCTTTATGCTATCTGCGTGGGGAAACATGTCTGTCTGTCTGTTCGTAAATCTAACTCCTCCAAGATTATGAAAGATTTTCAAAATCTGCTTTCGTTAGTCGATCAATATGGTTCATGACACGAGCCAATCACAAATATGATCGAAATCGGTTCAATGGCAGCCTTCATGACCCCACCTAGCAATTTTCAGTGCTGAGATAGAGTAAGGAATACATCAAACAATCGTAACGACGAGATATAAGCGGTTTTAATTACTGTTTTCGCCAATTGATAAATATGGTTACACGAATGAACCATTTTAAAAATGGTCTTAATCGATACAATGGCACGTGCTCTAATGGTACCCTTTTGGCATCCTCAAAAATTTTCAATGATGAGGTATAGCAAGTAGTATATCAAACAACTCGAAGTGGTAATATATCAAACGATTCGGAATGACCTGTTATGGACGAATATATAAGAATAATTGCAAAGTTCGAAGATGGTCGATATTTATCCAAGGGTACCTGTGCTAATGATACCTCTACTGTACCACTGGATATTTTCACTGCTAAAATAGGGCATGTGACATATCAATTTGAATCAATGGAACCCCTGAAATTTCAGGATAATTCGTCAAGTATTTTTTTATATATTCGACAAAACGTCTAAAATCGAAAGTTACGGTCATTAATGGCAATATGGTGTATTTCCAGGTGGAATGAAGGATTTTTTCTAATTTAGTTTTCGGTTTCTGCCAAAAATGTGTACATTTGACCCCACTGAGCGTCGGACCAAGAATGTTGAGAATAGAATCCAGACTCCTCGTGTTAAGAGCATACGACTTTGTGCTCCCGCTTATTTAGCTCTTCAACCTTTTCATAGTATGCAGGTAGGGCAATCATCTGCTCCAAACATACCACACAGCAAGTAGGCTTCCAGCAGACAAAAAGACGACAATGCGAAGTCGCCCTTTTACAAATTCACTAACCACATGCAACAAAATGAACAACGACAACAGCAACAACAAAATTTCACTTTGTGATCGATCCAGTCGAGTTTTCAACAAACTGGTCTCTTTGCCTTCGTTTTAAGACAACACACAACAAAACTTTAGCCACCTTCGAGGCCAACGAGAGACAGGCCAAGGCACTCAAAAGTCACCTGACCATCGGTGTCCGAAGCAACAATCCATTCTTCATTCTCTATATTTTGGATTTTAACAATCAGTGTTGTTCGGACCTCGATGGTCAGTTAACTTTTCAATACCCTGGTCTGCCACTCGTTGACTTCGGGCCAACATAAGGGACGCATTCATCATACACACAAAAAAAAATAATAATTCTCATACGACCAGTTGCTCGTCTCGTTTTATTCTCTGAAGTACTAAGCCGAAAGTTAACAGTGAGCAATGTGACAAATAAACAGAATCACATCCCTTGTTCTTCGTTAAATTACTTTTAAGTGTTTCGCAAAAGTGCTTAATGGCGACATCACGGACGCAGTCAGCCCGGTGGCCGTAGAGGTTCGAAAGCTCCACTTCCTCCTTCTGGATGACGAAAGCATTGGTCTTTCTCTCATAAAGCACCATTCCATCGAACATCAACCGTCCCGGAGTGACCCTCACGATCACCTCATACACAATGGATTGCCGTTCATCATATACATTCGCCATCGTCGCATACGTCACCTCATCCAAACGGCACCTGCTCGCTCTGCAAAGACAGTTAATGCCTTTCCAAGCAAGCACAGAATCTCAAGGGTATCAGGGCATCGTAGCATGTCCTGTTGGAGGACACTTCGCGCGTGAAAAGCCTTGGTCTTTGGTTCTTCCTCTTTTAGGTCGGCCTCCGCCAGACGAAGAATGTCCAAGAGCGTCTCGTGGATGTCGAACACCGTGAGCAGACGATTGGCATTCGTCTTCAATTTGGACACGTACGCCGGGTACTTGGAGGCGAACCAACCCGGGAACATGATGGACAACAAGGGCAACCTGGACTCCTGACGTCCAACAAACGTGTAGCGGCCTTCCTTGAAGCGGAATCCGTGGTCAGCCATGAAGAAAACGATGCTTCGATTCAAGCGGTTGTCGGTGTCGAGGTGCTTAAAAAAGTCGAGCACGAGGTCGTCGTACAAGTGGGCTGTGCGGAGAGAATCGTGGCTCATGTATTTGATGAACGTCAACGAGAAGACAGGCTCGCCAGCAAACACCGTCAAAAAGTCGCGCGTCCACTTCAACATTATGCGCTCTTCAGTTGCATGGCGGCGGCACTAACTTGGCCTTTGCGTAATGAAGATCCAACGTGCGAAAGTAATAGTCGCTCGGCTGTGTGGCGAAACCTTTCGTGTAGTACTGGAAGGTGCCGTAGAAGGCCATGTCTTCGTTGAAGAGGACCTTATAGCCCCGCTCGGCAAATGCCTTCCAAACCAACGGCAATGCGTCGAGCTTGGAACGTGAGGTTAAGGGTCTCTCCAGTGCTGCCAAAATTTCCCCATTAGCAATGGCACCATGTTAGGGAACGTATTATAGCCCACTTTAGTGAAGCCTCGCATGTGGACGATATTGACATGGCCCCTCAAGTAGAAGTCGGTCTTCTTCATATGCCTCAGGTAGTGGTTCCTCGATACGGAGTCTATGATCAGAAACAAGACGCTCAAGTTCTCGTTCTTGATTTCTTTCCGCTTTCGACAACGGTCCTCCACGTCCTTTTTGCGTGAATAAAGGATACAAAGTTATCAAAGACGAGCCGATCTAACTGACTTTGGAGGATCGGCAAGTTTGCACTGACTTTGGAGGCGAAGTCGTCGACACGGTACACGGCGCTGTAGCCACATTGTCCAAAATTGTCCCAAAAGACAGGGCACCTATCCTATTCCCTCCTAGCATGGTCACATCGTTCATTTTACGCACCATTTCCGAAATACAGCCATTTCCAAATACAACTACCAAGCTTTGCAAAAGTTCTGTTACACTCGTGACGACCCTCAAAGAAATGGACACGACGATGTTCACGATGCAGTTAGACATGTTTTTATTGTGCCATCATGTAGAATAACATTGTAATTAGTCATTTAATCAATGTAGCCACCATCTGCATCAAGAACCCGCTCCAGACGAGGCCGAAAAGCCTTGCAAACTTTGCGAATGTAGTCCTTCCTCATTCTGGTCCACACACAGTTGACAGATGTTTTCAGCTCGTCGACGTTGCTGTGACGGACCTTGCAGGCCTTCCCCTCGACATGCGCCCACACGCTGTAGTCAAGTGGATTGAGGTCTGGCGACTGCGGAGGCCAAAAGCCCTTCGACCAGAAGGTCATGTTGGACCCCAACCAGTTTTGCACAGTGTGGGCAGGGGCACCGTCCTGTTGAAAGATGTAGTCCGCATTTCTTCACCCAGGGAAGGACTTTTGTGGCCAGGATGCCCTTGTAATCAGCCGCCGTTAGCCGGTATCCACTTGGGAACCACACGGGTGGCATTTTCTCGCCATTCGACGCCACGATTCCGAGCATCACCACAGAGGCCGGGTGCTTGGTTGTAGACACGTAGCGGACCTTGGAGATGTCCTGGCCGAAGCTTACCACGCAGTCGTTTTGCTTGTTGACGACAGGATCGACCGTGAAGGTCTTTTCGTCAGAGAAAATGACAATTCGCTCGCCATGACTCTTCAGGTCGTTGAGAAGACGGCGACAGCGCTTCCGACGTTGTTCCCGTATCCGATCCGTCAGCAGAGGCCTCACGCTCTTTCCACCTTCTGCTTTGACCGCTCTGGACACTGTGGACACCGAAATTTTCTTTTTCTTTGCGAGCGCAGTCATTTTGAGCGTCGGGTCTTGTTCAAGGCTTTTCTCACAGCCAAACAGTTGACGACTTGAGGTCTACCTGAACGAGGTTGATCTTTAAGGTCTCTCCCATTCTTGAGCCTGTCCGCAACTCTGTGGATGGTCATCCGGCTGACTTTGAGGAGCTTGGCAATCTCGGAGTTCGTGTGGCCCGCGCGCAGGAGAGCAGCGATCTCTACTCGTTTCGTTTTCATCGCTTTTGTCGTGGACATTAGGATCACTCAGAGGTTAACACGTAATTTCCAATATATTATTTGGTCCTTTTGTGGAAATGGAATTATCCAAATCATGAGCAGTTCATTTTTTGGGGGATGTAAAGAGTGTACTAGAACTTTTGCAAAGCCCGGTACATCCATTCCCCATTTAGTTACTGTATTAGTCCATCCCACGTCAGATAAAAGCTGTAATCCAGGCCAAAGATGAGCCAATCCTACGCAAATGACGATTTTGTGTCGCTTCACAGGTGTTCATGTTATTTTGTCCAGCTTCTGTATTTCTACTTTAATATTCACGATCGTTCACGCAGAAAACGATTTCTTATGAAAAACGATTTTTCTCATTATTGTTCTATCCTGTCCGAAAGCAAAGTCCTAAAACCACGGGAGAAATAAATTCTCCTAATAAATCCTTTCAAATGAGCGAAAACGCAATATTTAGATATCCCTAAATCCCGTTCCTCTTCTTTGTTCCGAAACACAAACAACTTGCCTAAGCCGTATTAAAAGTAATTGAAGGAAGTCGACATTATTTATACGCTTTAATTTGAGACCAACTTCTCGTTTCTGAAAGTGAAAAAAAAATATGAGTCAGTGTTATTGGTTCCATAAATTATTGTCCGTGAAGATAACACTTTTCAATCCTCTTCAAAAAGGAGATTAACCGAAAGCGTTGGGGATGAGCAACGTTTTAAACTCTGAGCTTGGGGATTACAACGAATGAGAAGGATCCGCACCTGACGGATTTCAAAGCATAATAAAGTTTACCTGAAATGCAGATTTAACAAAAGGAAATGTTTTTTCCCCTTACTAATTAACTCATCCTATGGGGTAATGGATGTGACACCTGAAAAGTTATTAGTTAATATAATCGGAGGTGGATAGCTTTGGAATTTGGCCATGGCTCGTTTATCAAATGGTTATGGAATTAGTAATCCTACGGATTAAGCAAAACTTTCAGCAAAACTATGTGAATACCAATTTATTATGAACATCTCAGTACTTCGTTGGGCTATCTTTTGCCTTTAATAGTGCGTCGATTCTTCTTCGCATGGACTCCACGAGATGTTTGTACTAACAGACCAAAGTACTATCAGACAAAGTTCTAATCCCCATATTAACCCGTGACATCCCATGTTTGTTCGGTATAGAGGTAAACAAGGTATGGCTGCACCAAGACAAGGCATATAGTCACATGAACACACTCCATTCCATTTTAGCTTGCTACCCTCGATGTCCAAGGTGTTGGAGAGAACGTTCCTCGTCAGATTCCAAGATCACTGTCTAGCAAATGACTTGTTTCGGGAAGAGCAGTTTGGCTTTCGTGCTGCCCACTCTTGTCCGATGCAGATATGGAGGCTCGTTGAAGACCTGAGCACCCCCCTGAACCTCTCTAGGTACTGTGGGGTGGTATTTCTCGATATCAGTAAAGCTTTTGACCAGGTGTGGCATAAGGGCCTTGTCTACAAAATGATCAGAGACGGGTTCCCTGCCGATTTGATTTTCATGGTGATATCCTTTCTTGATGGCAGATCCTATCAAGCCAAAGTTGGAGAAGATCTTTCCACGCCCAGTGTTGTAAAGGCCGGTGTCCCTCAGGGTTCTGTCCTCGGGCCTGTGCTATTTAATTACTTTGTACATGATTTCCCGAAACCCGATAATTGTAATCTGTATTTTTATGCGGATGACACTGCCATTATGACATGGGCACACCAGCCAGCTCACGTTATCACTCGGCTGCAGTGCGCCTTGAAGCAGTTCGAAGACTGGTTTAACTGCTGGAAGTTGAACCTTAACGTCGGAAAGTGCAAGGCTTTGTACCTCAATAGGAAGCTCAAGCGTCCCCCAGATTCTCTTCTTCTGTTCAATAAGAAACTGGACTGGGTGGGCAACTACAAGTATCTGGGAGTTATCATTGACTCAAGACTCTCATGGAACCGGAATATGTCCTATGCTCTGAACAAAGCGAAACGATGACAATCCACGAGGTTGATTAAAACGAAAAATTTATATAAAATATCAACGACACTGGCTTCGGAACATTAAAGCAAGACTCCATAAAGAAATTTGCAAGGCGAGCCAAGAAAACAATCAAAAACCTGACCACAGATCAAATTGAAAGCATTAGTTAAGGTTCATTCGGACACAATATACCGAAACAAGTGGCAACGGTTAAAGAAAAACTATCCCCTGGTTAAAAAAATTAATGTTATCATTCTGCTTGAACAACTCCACGGAATCAAGGTCGACGAGGATGATGCCATTAGACGTTATAAACTTATACGCTACTGCGTCCTTCAAAGAGACGACCAAGCTTATTAGCAAGACACTGGAGAAGATGAATACCGATCCCCAAATTATGCGCTGACATTCATAATCTACTGGAGCCTCTACGTTCGGAGAATTATTTTGCCTTTGCCAGTGACAATCAGAAAGGGTTTGCCATGGGCTTCCCAATCAGTTCTGTAATATCCAAAAGCTTCTTGCAATCTTTTGAGGATTCCCAGTTTACGAAGTTGCTACAAGAGAAGAGAATCCTCTATACTGAGGTGACGAGAATGTTATTGCCTACGACAATAGAAGATGACATCTTAGATGAATTTGACGTTATCCATTAAATACACCCTGAACCTGAGTGCAAGTAAGGCATCTTAGACGTCCTCGTCACCAGGGATCCAAACTTTGAGGTGTACAGAAAGAAATCACATTGGCTGCTTTCATGGATTCACATGGACCATATATCAACACCATCGCCAAGAACGCCCAGCGCTGAGTGAAGAGACTGCTTCCTTTGCTACCTTTCCACTGTTTCTGAATATTCTGCTAACTCTCCATTATCTTCAGTTACTGCTCATTTTTAAAGATTTTCAAGAGAAGTTCTAATAACTCTCAATTCTAAGAAAAACCAATACGAGAGAAATTCTATGTATTGTTACAAAATCCGACGGCTTCTCACCGATTCTCAGAAGAGGAAGACTCTTCCAGCAGTATGCTGACAACCATTGCGTACAAGTTGAAATTATGATCAGGAAATTAGAAAACCCGAAGAACATTACATTTTATGGGGGTTGATACAAACATGACCCGGCCTACTGTTGCAGAAACTGTGCCTTCCATTCTTAGTCATGAGATATACAAGGTTCGACAATTAATAAACGATAATGACGTTACTTTGAACGAGTTCAAGCATGTGCGACCACGACGATGCGTGTTTTCGATCTATACACTATCCTTGTTGCCGTGTGATAAGTTGGGCGCGCCTATATATTCTCGTTCTTTAACAGCACACAGTCATTAGTTGATGTTTCCATATTAAACAAGGAACAAAGGGCAAATATTAAGTTCTGTTTTAAAGTTGGAAAAATTGCTACGGAAACTTCCAAGTTGATAAAGCAAGTGTATGGTGATGACGTACTATTTCGTGCACGTGTTTTTGAATGGTTCCGCTAGATTTCGTGATGGCCGGGAAGAGCTGAAAGACGACGAACACACGGGACGTCCGAAATATGTTCGAACACAGGAAAATATCGAGAAAGGAGAGAACGTTTGTTAAATGATTGGCGAATGTACCTGAAAATGATGGTAGGAGTTCTTAAACATTCACTGAGAGACAATTTGCCTAACATTGACACAAGATTTGGGCGAAAGAAAACTGCGTGCTCAGTTTGTGCCACATTTCTTAACAGATGAAAAACAGAATGGATGCTTGCACGGAATTCATCGCGGCCGCAGATGCCAACCTGAACTTTCTGGGCTCAATTGTGACAGGACGAAACCTGGTGCCTTCAATATGACCCTAAAACAAAAGGATAGAGCATGGAATGTCGGTCCCCAACATCCCCGCGAAAACTGAAATTCCGTTTTGAAAAGTCAAGAACAAAAGTAATACTCATCACTTTCTTTGACAACACCGGCATTATCTATAAGGAGTCAACATCGAGTACGTCCATAATTTCATGAAAAAGGGAGCTGGTTCTTACTGCACGAAAATGCTAGACCGCACAGACCAGTGCTTGTCAAGTTCTTAGCCGAAGAGCTTTATCACCGTCCCTATTCCACAGAACTTGGAAGGATTAAGACGAAGAACTTAAAGCACGTTTCCAAAACTAGTATGAACGCTGAAATAAGTGTGTGTAGCCTCAGAAGGTAACTACTTTGAAAAATATTAAACAGGTTTGCCAGAAATATGTCTTGTATTTTTTAAATTGATCAATAATATCCCTTGTATATTGTTGGTCTGTGTATATTATTGGTGAGATACCTCTTATTACTATGCCCTCTTCTCGGCTGCCTCGCGAACAGACCAATGCCCCACAAGAACA
>JAHWFO010114500.1:0-13882 GCA_023313115.1 Rhysida immarginata | reverse complement strand
CTTTCATAACCTCGGAGGAGTTTGAGTTACAGACAGACAGACAGACATACAGACGGACAGTCGGACAGACACGTTTCCCCACACTGATAGCATAAAGCACCTTTCGGTAGTTAATAATAATTACCTACCGCAAAATATATACTCCTGTTTAAGACGCTGAGAAGCTTGAACCACTACTTTCACATCCAATACGCGCAATTACCTAAGTAATGGAGAACTTTTAACTAACGCTATTCCTACAAACCAAATCGCGCTTTCGCAGCTTAGACTTAATCTTACAACCCAGCTTTGTGAGGAAAAATTAATTTTGGCTAAAGCGTCGTAAAGAGTAACACTATGCGACAGTCGAAATCTGTTCAAAGGTACCTGCTTTTAATGGACCCATTGTGGTTCATTGGAACTTTCAATGCTAAAATAGGGCATGTAATATATCAAACGACTTGGAATGATGTGCCATGAGTGATAATAACATAAAATTATTAATAGTCGACATTGGTTCAGAGAGACCTGCTTTTCGTGGACAATTATGGTTCATTGGAACTTTTAATGATAAAATATGGCATGTAATATAACAAACGACTTGGAATGATGTGTCATGAATGAATATAACAAAATTATTAATAGTCGAAATCGGTTCAGAGAGACCTGGTTTTCGTGGACCCATTATGGTTCATTGGATTTTTCGAAGCTAAAGTATGGCATGAATATACACTATATGATCACAAATATCCGGACACATGCACGTTTGCGCTCTAGCCACGATTTCATGGAAATCAATAGGGCGTTGCACATCCCTTTGCCCGAATCACAGCTTCCACCCTTCAGGGAAGAATTTCCACCAAATGTTGGTAGGTACTTTCCTGAATGTTTCTCCATTCCTCCCGAAGAGCGAGAATCAGTTCAGGTACAGAAGTTGGCCGATGTGATCTGGCCTGCAAGCGTCTTTCCAATTCATCCCACACTCTCTCTATAGGATTGAGGTCGGGACTTTGTGCCGGCCAACTCATTTCTTCGACCTCTGAGTCCGCAAACCACTGCTGTACACGCCTCGCTTTGTGGCACGGAGCATTGTCGTGTTGGTAGAGAAATGGCCCGTTTCCGAAAAATTGCCACAACGTTGGAAGTGCACAGATGTCCAAAACATTCAGATAACGGTCGGAGTTCATGATTCGTTGCACAGGAACGAGCTGGCCCAGTCCGTATTATGAAAATGAGCCCCACACCATGACTCCTCCTCCTCCGAACTTGACTGTGGGCTCTGTGCACTCAGGTAAGAAGCGTTCTCCAGGTATGCGCCAAACCCAAACTCTTCCATCGGATTGCCAGAATGTGAAGCGAGATTCGTCTGTCCACATTACACGTTTCCATTGGTCCATTGTCCAGTTTCTGTGGGCTTTGCACCACTCCAGACGTCGCTTGGCGTCGACCCTGCTGATGTGGGGCTTGTGGGCAGCAGCACGGCCATGGAATCCCATCGTGTGCAGTTCCCTACGAATTTCATGGTACTGGCGTCGTTTGCAGAGGCGTTTCGAAACTCGGTGGCAATTTTTTCTGCCGAGGACTTCCGGTTGCTCCGGGTGACACGACGAAGCACTCGACGGTCTCTGTCCGTTAGTTTCTTGGGTCTACCGGTTCGTTGTTGAACTGTTGTTGAACCCTGGGTCTTTCATTTCATAATGACATTGCCTACTGTTGAGTTGGGTATCTGACGAAGGCTGGAAATGTCACGCACGGACTTGCCGCATAGGTGACATCCAACAATGGTTCCACGTTGGAACTCACTGAGCTCTGCTAAACGACCCATTCTTGTCAATGTCCAAGCAGAGTTGTGTCTGAAGGTGTGGGAAGCTATTTAAATGATGTGCAAGTCATTATCATGTGACATTGGGCCAATCGATGATCTGTGAGGGGTATCCGGATATTTTTGATCATATGTTGAATCAAACGACTTTGAATGATGTGTTATGAATGAATATAACGTAAATTTAATGATAATTGAAATTGGCTCCATTATTCGTGTTTTAATGATACCATTAAGAAATTATTGGAAACTTTCACTGCTAAGATGTGGCATGTAACTACTTACGCCTTATATTATCAATAGTTGGTTTGTGTTAGGCAAATTTTTACATTAGCTGGTAGCTTCTCAATCCGTCAATGATATATGCTTACGTAGAAAAGCGTTGGCATCAGTTTATGAAGAAAGATTATTAAATAGGAATGCTAACAAATTAAAGGATTCTTATATGTCCTAATCTATAGAAAAATGCTACTTTCTCCATTTAACTTTTCAGATTGTTTTATTCAGTTTGAAGTATACGTTTCTCTTAGAAGTACGCCTTTCTTAGCAACCGGAGGCTTCCTTTGCAACCTCATCTAATTCATAACAATGAAAGGCTTCTTTAGATATCAAATGCTTTCCTTTTCGTTCGCGATTTCTTTAAGATCCTATCGGTCCTGGGCATTTCGGTTGTTATCACTGTCGAAAAAAAAATCTACAAAATAAAGCCACGGTTATTTTTGTTAGAATTCCTGTTGTGGTAGAAAAGTCTTATGTAAATATCCTTTTTCTGTACATTTCGATTAGTAGACAGAACTTGCTAGAAAGGCGACAACACAAGATTAGAACAAGCCACGACTGGGATCCTAGAATGCAGATACGTAGACAGTAGTCAACTTCTTTTCTTTATTCCAATTTTTCTTCTCTGTAGCCGTTAACGGTCACAGAAAAGCTCCCTTTTGATAACGGAAGATGTTTGAGTAATGGTTAGCCCTTGTAGCCCCGTGCCTCCCTCGATCTATAAATCGTTACAATTTTTACACACGTGTATACACATTATGCACAAGTTTACACGCAAAAGTACATCTATTCACACAATCTTATATACGTCTATATACCTATTCACACAACTTTACACTTTTGTGCATATTTGTATAGAATATTTAAACACAACTTTACACACATGCAAGCACACACACACACAAATTTACACCTATTTACACAGGTTTACATTCAGATTCACTTGTTTACGCTTATGTACACATCTGTACAGTTTATTTACGAAAGTTTTCACATAGTTAATACATATTTACACAAGTTTACACACATTTATACAAGTTTACACTGTTGTAAACATCTGTATAGCATATTTATTGAACATTACACACGTTTACACACGCAGGTACACAAATTTACACACGTGTATACTGATATTTACACAAGTTTACATTTGGATACTGACCTGTATGTATTTTATCATCTTTACAGTCAAAATTCGCCAGCAGAAGATGAACTTCAAGCTTGTAGGCAGAAAAAAGGAATTTAATGATAAATCTGTTGCTAAATTCTAAAATAACGATCGCTGTGTTCATAAAGTCAACAGCTCTTGAATGGTAGACAACAATGTAAGAAAAACAACGACATCTTTTTAAAATTTTTAAACATCAATTTTTTTTATAAAGTCATTTATTGATTTAAGAATACATTCAACTTATAATGTACATTGCAATAAATTCACTATTACCTAACAGAATTGATTTGCACAAAAATCAAGGGAATATGTTTGTTGTAACCATTACATCGTTCTGATTATAAATCTTCATCGTTCTTTTATATTCCTTTAGGTAGGCTAAATGGAAACTATCACGAATTGCTGAAGAGTAAGGCTCATATTAGTATCCTTGGCAATCTGAAATGCAGAAAAAAGGATGAGTTTTAGATCCATGATTTACACTCCCTACAATAATGGAATGGGAAATAGTGACATTTTTTTTTAGTTAATATCATATTCGACCTCGGTGCTGAAATTAAGTCAGCCACCCTTCTTACTTTCTATAAGGCTCCGATACACAGCTTCCGATGTTTAGATCCACTCTTGCTGCGAGTAACTAGCCATGTTGTTAGCAGTCGATAATTATGTATGCTGTTCAGTGGAAATGCATCTCAGAAGACAACGAGTAAATGAAAAACAATCGTAACAATAATGAATAATTAAACGTGTTGACAAATAAATTTGAAACTATTAAATAAGTATAATCTAGGTTAGAATAATGTGAGAAAAGTGTACTTACTTAGATTCCTGTTTTCGTTCAATTTTTCTTGAACTGAAGGGCCAAGACGAACAACTTTAGAGAATGACTTATTCAACGTTGGGATTTTGAAGGAGACTGTTCTCGCACTCAGATTGGAAGAGAGTATCCCTACTGATAGATAGTCTATAGATAACTTGTCCTATCCATAGTCATATTAAAGAGTAGTATTAGTTCTAATAATTTTATATTATTTTTTCCTTTTCCTACTAACACGAACGGCGAAATCGTCTTGTATCGCTATCCGCCATGTTTTCGTAACTTGATTTCGTATCTTTACCGGAAATGATTCCCATTTCCTATGATTTGGCTCGCTAAGCTGTGTTTGGGGCTGTTAGATGAGTCGGGGTTTCATAAACACTTGAAGATGGGTGAACAAAATATCAAGGAAGTACTGTATTATTATAATGAAGTCAGTTATCTTCTTATAAAATGAGTTCTACGATCTGGAAATTGCTGTGAGTGTAGAGTATAACTGGCTGATATGCCCTGCGTTACTCGGTCCGTTTGTTTGATGAAATTTTGCAATATCTGAATTTTAATATATATAAGAACACATGAAAAAACCTTAATAAAGTACATATTCACTCTGGAAAAACTAAAAATATTCTTTAAAATTCTCGCTCTGGTATTTTGTGTCCTGGTGGGTTTGCCCAAGAAAATTCGATATTCCATCCTTAATATTTTAGTATATCAAAGAAAGGCTATGTTTACTGAATTAGTTCTGTCTGTATTGGAAAATATTTCAGAGATGGATTGAGAGAGTTGAGGAACTCTGTTTACTGCCTCATCAACACGTAATCCTTTCAATAGAGTTGTATTCAGTCACAGACCGGTTTCATGTCTTGAATGTGGTTGTTCATATGGATGGTATCAGTTTTAGCAACAAGGACTGCCCTCTAATACAATCAGTTGAAATCTTATTATTTCCTGACATCTTTAGATAGATAGTATCTACAAATTCTCTAAAGGAAGTTACTATATTACAAAAACCACATGAAAAATAAACTTTCTCTAGTTTATTAGCTCTTTAAGGAAATAGGGAAAGAACGTTCATCTTTTTTGCAAAATTTTGAGCGGTTGCCCCCTAGAAGTTGAAGTTCTCTTATTTATTTTAGCATGATTTCTTACATCTCTGCAAATATTTTAATAAAAAAAATACCGACCGATGTTTATATATTTATTTAGCACTTTTTATAACTATCCCCCCTTAAAACGTGAATCATTCAAGCAAACATTGTAGCACTGGCACTGAAAAGTCACCTGATCTTTTTAGTCGAAGCAACAATGTAACCTTCAATGTTTCCATCTTGGATTTTACCAATCAGCATTTTTTTCGTTTGTTGGAATCAATAAAGTTTACATTGTTGCTTCGATTAAGATGGCCAAGTATTTTTCCAGTGCCGGGGCCTATTTTTTTTCGTCAGCTACGGTAAGTATTAATTTCATCAACCATTAACGACATACAAACGCAACGCGATTATTGAAGCAAATACGACAGACACATGCAAGCAAACAAACATAAATCAAGTCTATTTCATATATATAGATTAATTTCTGTTCTTTAGACGCTGAGCTCCAGTTTGCATTTTTCCATCATTGTGGTATTATTACACAGCTGTGTGTTAATTTTAAACTTTATGACTTACAGTACTTCCAAGTTGCCTTTTAAAACCGGACAAATATGCATACTGTCAGATCGTTAAATTGGGAAAGAAAATAAAAGGTAAAAATTCGACGATCTAACTCGATAACAAGATCGAGGGAGAAGAAGTAATAGAAAAAAAACAT
Source organism: Rhysida immarginata (assembly GCA_023313115.1). NCBI lineage: Eukaryota > Metazoa > Arthropoda > Chilopoda > Scolopendromorpha > Scolopendridae > Rhysida > Rhysida immarginata. The sequence goes on along the minus strand of JAHWFO010114500.1, from coordinate 8,002 downwards.
GCGATTAAGAAGAATTCGAGTTTCCTGGCACCCCGAGAAGAGAATAGAAGATGTACGCAAGAGAGAAGGAGGGAACCAAGCTGCCGATTGGTGGAGGAGGTGGGTGCGTAAGAGAAAAAAAAAGAGACAGAGAGAGTTTTGGAACCAGAGAGAAAGGACGAAGAAAAGAGCACAGGAATGGTGCACAGAAAGAGCACAAGAAGAAAAAGGGCAATTTGAGAAAAGGGAAGGAAAGCATAGAAGAGAAACAGAGAAAGAATCTTCGTCGTGTTTCCGTGAATGAGGGTTTTACCACGAGCCAAGGAAACAGAGACGAACGACGGAGATACGGAGGTTGCTTCGAACGAACGAGAAATGTGTGTGTCGCAAGCGTTGGAGTTTCGAACTGCTACGTCTTATTAAAATTGTTATCGGCCTTATTATGTGCTGCAGAGATTTCAGCATTCATACTAGCAAATTTATCGTGAATTTCATTTATGTACGTTTTTGGTGACTCAACTTTCCCTTGTAAATTATCATATTTAGTGCACATTTCTTGGCGCAAAATCTCTAGCTTAGCCTTAATTATAGCATCAAATGCTTTGAATCTATAATCTTTACGACAATCGACCTTCGAACAGTAAAGTGTACATTTGTTTAGGTGGGATAAATTCCACATGAAATAAACTGAAATAGGCTAGAAGCTTGACTAATCCAAAGAGGTCTTCCACATTATGAAACAACAAAATAATCAGATTGATGTTTGTCAGAAGAATGGGGGAGGGGGTGGTATTACATCTTCCAAAAATCCGGGAATGAAATGTTGACAATGTCTTCGAAGTGTACATTAAGAATATGCCTCTGTTTTCTATACTTTGTATGCCACTTCATTTCCATCCAGTTATTCAGTATTCTTGCCACCAGGTCATTAGCATGGCTCTTCACCGTCTGCACCATGTTCACCACTTTCCAATACGAGTCATGTTTAGATCCGAGTGGATGTAATGATTTTTACAGTCCTTCCAAGCTGGGCAGTAGTACTCAGAGTAACACTCTGGAACGACTGGGGTTCACTCCGTCTGCTTCTACATATAGTCGGCGACACAGGCATACTTTAGAGAAGGATGGTCCGAATCACCATCATGCACAGTATTAATTTATTGTCGATGCTGAGGGCGCTGTTTCTACCCAGGAGAGCTATAAGATTCTAATTAGCCCTCTTTGCTTTGTTTAGAGCAAAAGTTACGACGATTCTAGGAGAGTCTTGATCGATGATAGCGCGAAGATACGAGTGTTGTACCAAAAGTAAGGTTCCCAATGAGCTACAGCCTCGAGGGAAAGTGCTAGGCTAAATCTGACAACATTGCCGTGCGCAGTGGTTCCCGCACTGTCGAGCCCACTCTCGAGCGATTCGCTACGGCGCTCAGTGTTCGCTTGGCAGCCGTCAGAGATGGAAGTGTTGATAGCCGCTCCCGCCAAGTGCGAGGTTCGAGCAGTAATCCGGTTTCTCCACGCAACGAAGTTACCGCCCGTGGAGATTCATCGGCAACTGACTGAGGTTTATGGTGAAAAGTGCATGTCCGTTCAGCACGTCCGAAAATGGTGCAGGGCTTTTGCTGAGGGTGGCACGGAAGTTTACGATGAAGAACGGAGTGGAAGACCGCCGGTTTCGGATTCGATTGCCCAGAAGATCAACAGTGAGCTGCTGAAAGATCAGAGGGTCACTGTCCGTGAACTTGTTGAACGCATTCCTGAAGGTTCCCACGGCACACGCTTCCTCAACGGATTGGCGGGAGACTTCTTCGACTTAGGAATACAAAAGCTGGAGCACCGTCTTCAAAAGTGTGTCGAAAAAAATGGAAACTATGTTGAAAAATAGACAACAGTGTAAGCTTTTCAACGATGTATAAATTAATAACAATAAACAATGTTTTCTACTTGTAAAAAATATGGGAACCTGACTTTTGGTACAACCCTCGTACTTACAGAATTCTTAATTTGCAATTGTTCAATGTTTATCCCTCATATAGGGTAATTGTGTCGAGTAGCCTTCAGCGAAATATAGATTGTGTTTGTAGTTTTAAGTTGCTTTGACTGAAGTAGTTAATGATATAATGATTGAGTTTTTCTTACTTTTGCAATTATTCCATTTTCGTTTTTGCAACTCCATTGATTTGCTTTTATAAACTTCAATTTAATAACTTGCCTTACGTCACCATGGTACCTCATTCCACTGTGCATTACATTTATTCTGCAACAAACTCACGCATGACCTAGGCTGCGGTGGTACAAAGCATGCACGTTCTACGACCAGCCGTATTTGGAATTTGTGTAGTGGTGCATCGAGTAAGTCGTCTTTAGCATCTGTGTGTGTTTCTTATTGAATAGCACCAGGGAATCCGGGGGACACTTAATCTTTTCGCAGTACAGGCTTGTTATTTTCCAACATTTAAATTCAATTTCTAGCAGTTAAACCAGTCTTCGAACTTCTTCAAGGTGTTCTGCAGCCGAGTGATGATGTAAGATAACTGGTGTGGTAATTTTTACGACAATCGACAATAGATAATCGAACAGTGAAGTGTACTATCATGGAATTCAAACGACATCCCGAATTCCGATGACGTCGTATTCGCTTTCGTACTCGATACTTCAATCATTTGAGTCGAAGGCGAGACGATGAAACCGCCGCCGTCATCAAGATCAACACGAGAAAACCAATCACGTTGGACAGCGGGATTTTCAAAAGGAACGACGATCGTGGACTTGGTATGAAAGGAGTCGGAGCATCCGGATGGAAAAACCGCATGAGGATGGAAAAACCTTATGGAAACTGAGGAGCAGGAATCTTTTGGGAATAAAGAAAGAGGGAGGAGAGAGCGGCCGACCGTTTCCGATGATAACAGACTTCTCACCGTGTTCAGAACAGAGTAAGCCGGGACTATAAGCAAGCGACGATGCCCCATTTACAGTGCTCCTGCCGACGTGGCAATGTGGTGGAGCGATCAAAGAGAACTTTTCTCCGACGATTTCTGCGAGGTTTTCACGACTCCTACGATGGACATTTAATGAAAGGACGAGTTTGCTGGTAAGTGCATTTTTTCAGATAAACTTGAAATACTCACGCATAGCGAACTCAAGTAAAAGTTAATATTGCTGGAGCCTCGTTATTTAGTGGTGCTGCAAAATTGAGTGGCTTCATTCGTTAGAGTGTGACGTGTACTTAAGAATTCTTTATTTGCAATTGTTCAATGTTTATCCCTCACTGTAGCCTTCGGTAATTTTTCTATATTACAGCTAAATATAGATTGTGTTGGTAGTTTTAAGTTGCTTTGACTGAAGTAGTTCATGATTTCATGATGATTTCATGATTTTTTATCTTATTTTTGCTAGTAGTCTATAAGCACATAGATTTAAGCAATTATTCCATTTTCGTTTTTGCAATGTCATCGTGGTACCTCATTCCACTGTGCATTACATTTATTCTGCTATAAAATTTACACGTGACATTGTACGTTTTTTCGGGTGGGACGAAGGCAGTGCCTTCAGGAAGCTCACCCTACCAGACTAAATTCAACATGAAATACACTTAAATAGGCAAGAAGCCTGACTAACTCCAGAGGTCTTCCATATTAAAAAAAAATAATAATGTGGACGATTGCCAGAATTACGACAATCGACAATCGAACAGTGAAGTGTACATTCGTTAGGATGGGACTAAAGCAGCGCTTTCACAAGCTCATCCAACCAGAATAAACTCCAAATGAAATACACTGAGGTAGTCAAGAAGCCTAAGCAACCCAAGCGGTCTTCCATATTATACAAAAAAGAAAATAAGATTGACGATTGTCAGAAACAAAAAAACAAACTAAAGAAAAAATACAAGGAGAAAGAAGATTATCACATCTTCCAGTAGTCTGGGAAAGAGACGTTGCTAATATCTTTAAAATTGATGTCAAGAACGTGCCTCGGTTTACGATACTTCGTATGCCAGTTCATATTCATTGAGTTCTTCAGTATCCCTTTCACAACCTTATTGTCGTGAGTCTTCGTCTTCTGTATCATAATCAAAAGGAGATCCTGTATAAACTTTCCGATATGGGCCATGTTTAAATCCAAGGGGATGGATTGGTTTTTCACCGTCCTTCTGTCCAGCTGGGCAATGGTCCTCAGGGTAACATTCTGGAATGACTGTAGTTCACTCCATCTGGTTTTACAGAGAGTCGCCCACGCAGGCATACCATAGAGGAGTATAATCCGGACAATCGATTTGTACAGAAGTAGCTTGTTGTCAATGCTGAGGGCGCTGTTGCGACCCATGACAGCTATGATACTGTACTTAGCCCTCTTCGCTTTGTTCAGAGCATAGGACATATGATGGTTCCATGAGACTCTTGAGTCAATGATAACTCCCAGATACTTGTCGTTGTCCACCCAGTTCAGTTTCTGATTGAACCGAACAAGAGAATCTGGGGGATGCTTGAGCTTCCTATTAAGGTACAAAGCCTTGCACTTTCCGACGTTAAGGTTCAACTTCCAGCAGTTAAACCAGTCTCCGAACTGCATCAAGGCGCACTGCAGCTGAGGGATAACGTGAGCCAGCTGGTGTGCCCATGTCATAATGGCAGTGTCATCCGCATAAAAATGCAGATTACAATTATCGGGTTTCGGGAAATCATGTATAAAGTAATTAAATAGCACAGGCCCGAGGACAGAACCCTGAGAAACACTGGCCTTTACAACAAGGGGTGTGGTAAGATTTTCTCTAACTTTGGCTTGATAGGATCTGCCGTCAAGAAAGGAGGATTTCACCATCAAAATCAAATCGGCAGGGAACCCGTCTCTGATCATTTTGTAGACAAGGCCCTCTTGCCACACTTGGTCAAAAGCTTTACTGACATCGAGAAATACCACCCCACAGTAACTGGATAGGTTCAGGGGGGTGCTCAGGTCTTCAACGAGCCTCCATATCTGCATCGGACAAGAGTGGTCAGCATGAAAGCCAAACTGCTCTTCCCGAAACAGGTAATTTGCTAGACAGTGATCTTGAAATCTGACAAGGATAGTTCTCTCCAACACCTTGGACATTGAGGGTAGCAAGCTAATAGGTAGGTAGCTCGCGGGAATTGCAGGATTTTGCCCCTGCTTGGGGATACTCAACACAATAGATTTCTTCTGAGCCACAGGGAAGTAAGAAAATCTCCAGCAGTCGTTAATGATATTGGTGAGAAAGTCAATAAAGTTCTTTGGGAGATTCATAAGGGCGTAATTACTCACCTTGTCTTTTCCTGGAGCCTTCCACTTTTTCAGTTTACTTATGATGTTGGCGATCTTTCTAGCCTCGATGTTGTACTTCGTTAAATGCTGCGGGACTTCATAAAAGTTGACAATATCTTCTTCCACACGTTGAGACATGAGTTGGCTCTCGGGTTTATCGTTGGTAGGAGTAACAAACTGCATTTCCAATGAATCTGCAATGACTTGGGCCTTGTCCTGATCAGTTTGCACATAGTCACCTTGTGGAGTACGTAGTGGAGGAAGCGTATCATTCTTCCTATTCTGTAAAGTTCTGACCATACTCCAAATGGAATTGTCGCGAGCCGACAAGCTTTTGAGTTTTTCATTCCATCTAGCATCATGAAACTCTATTATATTCTCTTGGACTCTTCGCACTAGCCTGTTATACTTGGTTTTGAGCCAAGGTTCACGATAGCGTTGCCATAGTCTACGGGTCCTGTTTGTTTCAGAAATTAGGCGTTGGATTCCAGGAGTGAGTTGGATTCGATGAGGAGGTTTATTCTCTGATGGATACTTACTAGTTTCTATAGCACTGTTAATACATCTGGTGATGTCTTCAACACGTTGATTGATGTCCTCTGTACAGTAAGCAACGTCGGAATGGCAGCCATATTCCTTAAGAATGTCTTTGTAGAGCTTCCGGTCTTGATGATGTATCATTTCCTCTCGGAAATTTATGTCGATATTGTCAAAGTTCAACGCCACAGGCTTGTGGTCAGAAGAAAGGTCATTAATCGTGAAGATATTGTACGGTTTTAAGAAACCCTTCAAGAGCGAGATGTCCAAAACGATGATCCAGCAGCGATGATATCATCTCTACCTTGTATGTCCCATTGTAATTCTGCGTTCTGGAGTTCCAGCTTGGGTGTTTGGCATTTAGGTCACCAGCTAGAACGACTGGAGTGTCACCACTGAAGAGTTCATCAAGCTCACTAATGTTAAGATAATGTTTAGGTGAATTGTAGAGCGCCACGAACTTCACTTCACCACAGGAGACGTCATTGATAATGATGGAGGCCGATTTCATACCTGGATAAGACTTGGAGACTAATTCTTGGTGTTGAATTCCCTTCTTAATGATGACCACAGCGCCACCAGAAACACATCCTGCAGCATTTGAAGCCATTCGATCTTTACGTTACACACAATAGCCAGGTAGCTTGAAGTCTTGGCTTGGTTTGAGATGAGTTTCACACAAAAAGGCAACGTCGATTTCTTGCTTTAACAGAAAATTTTGAAACTCGGTACGTTTTCGGGGAATGCCCCTAGCGTTCCATATCACGCACCGAAGTTCACCGTTGTTGATTACAGTATAAAGTTGTGCAGCCATACTAAAATTAGTTGGTTGTAAGGAGCCCACTCAACTGTGGGTAACTTTTGCCTAGATTAGAAAACAGATGAAAGATACGTCCTAATTGCTTATACATACCTGGTAGGTCGTTGATGTCGAGGCCTTTATCTTCCGGCTTAGACACAGCAGCAGCATAGGATTTGCCTACTGTCACTTTAGAACTAGGCATCCTTTGAACCTGGGGGTATTTTGGACATTTCGTGTAACTTGAAGTGTGCTGTCCACCACATCTGATGCACTTTGGGGGGTCTTGTCCTTTGATCCTGGGGCATTCTCTAGACTGGTACCCCTCAGTACATTTATTACAACGAGGATCTTCCCTGCAGCCCATGGATACGTGTCCGAAGCGCAGACAGTTGTAGCACTGTAGTGGCTTCTTGTTCCCTCGAAAGGCCTCCACTGTTACTGCAAGCGGCCCAATACGTGTTATGTTTTTCAATGACTGGTTGTGTTCGGAGTTCGGGAGCAGAACCAAAACCATCGGCATATCAATGGATCCTTTGGCTTTCCTCAAGCGAATTAACTTTTCCGGGAAGTAGTTGGCTTTTTTAGGTCTTCTTGGAAGTCATCGAGGTTATACGTAACATCCACATTACGTATCACGTATTTCAAGACCTTCTCCGACTTCAGTTGATGATGCTGAATTTTTAAAATATTATCACACCTAATTCCAGAGACTAACCTGTTGTGCGTTTCTTCGTCTTCACATTTAACTTTGACGGTTTCAGCTCTGCCCGTATGAACGGTGATCTTTTCCACAGGAACATGCTTCTCGAGCTCAGTTAAAATCGTCTTAAACGGGACGCCATGAGTCCGCATGATAATCGGCGGTACATACCTCTTCGTGATTAGCCGAGCGACCTTGTCCATTCTTCAGGTTCCTCATTCTAGACGCGCTGACGACTTCTTCGTTTACTCTGGAGATGGTCTTTAGGTTATCGATCCTCGTGCCTTTTCTGAATTTTTTATTAGTGACACCAATCCAGGGACTGTCATCCACTTCATCAGTTCCGTCGTAGTGACTTCTCTTGCAGCCACCGTTTGTCGAACAGTCACTATTTTCTATTATATTCATAAATTCCATACTATTAGAATAGGGAACAGTTTTTAAGACATTACTTACCTTGCTGTTATCAACTGGATTATCTTCCGTGGAGTTTCTTGCCCTCGAAGTCCCTGAGCATTTCCCAAAGGCTTCCTTAAGTTCGCTTATCTTGTCAATAACATCTCTACGAGAGTCCTTAATTTCCTTATTGATACCTTCGAACTTCTCCTCAAAACTTTTGTGTAGGGATTCGACTTTTTCCTCCAGTGCACTATACTTAGCGTTTATTTCATCCCGGAGGGCTTCTAACATTTCGTTGAACACTAGGTCAA
>JAHWFO010114492.1:0-11565 GCA_023313115.1 Rhysida immarginata | reverse complement strand
ATTAACAACAATTTCCTTTTCTTGAAACGATAGGAGCTGAGCTTTTAATTTTTGCAAACATAAACTACCAAAAGCAATCAGGACGTCTTTGTAAAGTGAACTTTGGCTGTTGTGGGGATCAAATAGGTCCATGTCCACGTCTTTCCTCAATTTTTCCTCTTTCACTAAACTTCGATTGACAACAAAATTGAAAATAGTTTTGTAGAGCTGAGTCTTTGTGTTCAGTGTTTTTTCTTGGAATTTCTTGTGTTTTATGAGAGTTCCCAACAACAAGAGAAACAATGGGCAACAATAGAAATCGTCGAATCTAACAGGCAACTTATCGAGGGTTCTGACCAACTCATTGGGATCGATTTCTAAATACTTTTGTAGAAATTCGTTTCTTTTGTCACGAGAAATTCCTTTCACTTGAATCCTTTTATCCCATATTTTGTGTTGTTCGAATCCACCGCATCCTGATACGCTCAAAATGTCATCTTTTTCTTCTGGACAGTCGTGGAATCCAGTGCGAGACGTGACTACAACAGTCACATTGTTATACTCGAGTCCTTTGAGCAGAGGCACGAGCGTCGCTTTTGTACTGTCACTGGCCTCATCCCACCCGTCTAATAACAGGAGGACTTTCTCTTCGATGGATCCGATTGTTTGAGAAACTTCTGCCTTTGTTGTAATTATTCTGCGGCATTGTTGAAGGCAGTGTGTGTCTAAGTCTCCTTTGAAACTTCTCAGTGGAATGAAAAACAATAAATTAAAAAGGCTGCAAACGTAATTTTGCTTTCTTGTCCAGTCGGAAAGTATTTTCATGAGAAGCGTGGTTTTTCCGAACCCTGGGTGACCCTCGATGAATATGCGTGGGCGACGATTTTCTTTCTCTTCCTCCATTTGAAACACATTCTCCAGTGCAATGTTCTCCATGATTTGTCTTCCCGTTTTATCTTTCTTTGTCAGAGTCAGTTCAACGTAAAGCTTCTCCAGAGGCAAATCCTTTTTCTCCATCCATAAAAAACGCGGCAACTGGAGGTCTTTGAAATATTCCCTTTGTCTGTTTTGAATACCTGAAAGTGAAGGAAAAGAAATGAGGAGACGTTAAAGGAAGTTTGAATGTTGATATTTGATATTAGGGAATAATTTACTTTGTTATGAAGATTTTTTAACGAAGGTCTTAAAAAGTGTCTAGAGGCATTAAAGACCATGTTTCCTGCAGAGCAATCCATTACTCAGTTCAATTCCGAGGTTTTAGATAGCAAAGCATTGTATACCAGATGTGCCCTATAACACTTTGATCTGGTGACTTAGGTGGCCACGGTAATACCCCAAACTCAGAGCACTGATTCTCTCACTAAAATTTAAATATACAATGTAGTTTATCTAAATTTTTCTAAATATAAGACTCCACCCCCCCCCCTTTTGGATAAGAAGAAAGTGAATTGAGGACAGGAATTAGTGTATAACCCGTTAGAAATTAGCGTTTACTTGTTAGAGATGTTTTTGTCCTAACTGTGCAGTCCCTAAAGGAGAAATAACCCCCCGAAATATGCATGTGTTGGCTTTCATTCAGTATTTTTATAGACTTAGAGTTTACTTAGGTTTTCTAAATTGCGTACTTGACAGTGTTACAACGATTCTTGCCAGTTGACGCTAGCAACGTTCATCCAGTGTCTTTGCGGAATTCTTGTAGAGATGTAACAGCATAGTAATAGTTTCACGCGAAAATCCAGACTTCGCCTTTAACTACGAAATGCTATGACCTCCCTTAGAAGCTACAACTCTTTTACCGCTTTCAATTCACTTAAATCGTGCCTGTCTTCATATCTGTCGCTTTATATACAGGATGAGTCTGAAACCCTGTCACAAACTTTGCATGCGTACACCCCATGGCCAAGTAAGAAACAAATGTCCTATCAACATGGGTCTGAAACTCAACCGTTAACAAGAAAAATGCCGTCCAAATATCGGTGCCACTGTGAGGTTGGCTGACGAGCGGGTCACGGAAATTGTCGTTATTGGTCCCTAGTGCTTTCGTGCAGAACGCATAGACTGTCGAGTTCACTGAAAGCGTGGGTTAGAGGGACGCTATGTTACATTTCTCCACGCGTGTAACACATGTTCGGATATATGACCATTCATGTGCTGTACAGACACGTTGTTTCGTACTGTGAAACGTGAGCCCAAAAATTGAGTGTGATTACACCTTTATTGAACTGGCGAATAGGCATTTGTGTTACGGACGTGCGAATGGAAATGCTCACGAAGCCCGACGTTTGTATCACGACTCATTCCCTCGACAACAAATACCATGCAGCAGAACCTTTTCTCGCATTGACCAAAGACCGCGAGGGCAACGAAAGTTCGTACCAGTTAGTGACGGCCGCGGTAGGCACCGTACTGTGAGGACACCTGACCACGACCGGAAGATTCTGCAATGCGTCGAGGAAGATCCGGCCCATCGTACACGAAGACTCGTTTTACAGGAAGGTGTCAGCCAAAAGACCGTCTCGCGTGTTCTTCACGAGGATCGCCTATGCCCATATCATTTACAACGTGCTCTCTGATTTTCCCCTCCTTGTAGCGTTTGCGCAAAGGTGCCTGATAAGGTGCGCTCAAGATCCAGAGTTCGTCGCAAAGATTTTGTTTACAGATGAGGCAACATTCACACCCGATAGAGTGCTTAACTTCTATGATGTTCATAGGTGGGCGCACGACAATCCAAACATCATTGGTGAAGAAGGACATCAACACACGTTTTCAATGAACGTATGGGCCGAGATCATCGGTGATGAGCTTTCGGCGCCATACGTTTGCCTGCGAGATTGACCGGACCGTTATACCGAACGTTCTTGGAACAATTGATGCACTACATCCTGCCGCAGGTGCTAGAGAACACGCCTCTGCAGTGGCGACTGGACATGTGGTTTATTCACGATGGCGCTCCGGTACATTTCAGCATGGTTGCACGTTAGTTTCTGAATGACCGCTTTCTCGCAAGATGGATTGGACGTGCGGGGCCAGTGGCATGGATTCCTCGTCTCCCGACTTCAATTGTCTTGACTTCTATCTGTGGAGAAATGTTAAGGATAACGTGTATGCAACCTCGTCGAGGATGTGAATGAGCTGTGGGATCGCATTGTCGCCGAATTTGATGCTATTAGGAACCGCACAGGAGTAATAGAACGTGTTCGCTGTTAGTTTCACAGACGTCTGCACGCTTGTGTTGAAGCACATGTATGTCATTTGGAAGAAATCTCACAGGGGCACCCACATTTAGACGCCATTTTTCTCGTTGACAGTTAACAATGATAAGACATTCGTTTATTTGGCCATGGGGAGTACGCATGCGAAGTATGTAACAGGGTTTCAGAATCACCCTATATACATATTCATTCGAAAGACAAATACTTAGAATACGCAGGTGGCAAGGCTATGCATTTTTTCAAGCACTTGCTCCTCACTTTTAGTAACTGAGCCACTGCGGACACTTGTATATTGAGGCTTATTTATCTCCAAGTGTTCTAAAGACTACTCACAAGTTTAATGATAAGCAGCTGGGTCAATTGAAGGATTAGTGGTTTTTGGAGAAAGAATTGCTAGATACTCGGGTCTCTGGTTTCAATCCAGGTGTCAGAATTTTGCACAAGTTTTGAAGGAAATGATTCCATTGCCTATGCGAACATCTGTTTCTAATGCCTCTCTACATTTTACCTGTCTCTATCGACATCCATGGGACCAAGCAAAAGTGGTTGTTCTAGTCAAGTTTAATTTACAACATTTACAAATCAATAACATAATTGAACAGAGATGGCTTTATTTATTTAGAAAAGTTACTTTGTTTGCATTTACTTGTCTTCCATGTTTAAAATATTTTTTCGAGCACATGGAGGGTGTTTTCATAAAGTCCGACAGGTTGCCATCGGGTCAAGTTGCATGGTTATATAGTTTTTAAGCTAGGCGATTCTGTCTGTTTGTGCTTGTAGACAGTTTTGATGATGATCATTCGAAACTGAAACTTGGTCATTAGCGACTAAGATTAAAAACGTTCCATTATCCTAACAGCTAAAAGAGTTAAATTTCTTGGATTTCGTCCTCCATTATGATTCCACTCGACTAGATAGAGCGAGCGGCTGTTATTTTTAGAAAGGATTTTTGCAAACGTACTCAAACGATTGCGATCAATCGGACTTTATGTTTATGGAAATATCGCCAGTGATTTAGGAGCACTATTTCTTCCCCAAAGACCTACCCTTGCGTTTTTTTGACATAGAAAACGATATGAGTAGGCTAAAGTAACCAGTGGTTGCATTTGTCTATCTCTTGACTCTTGAGTATTGATTACAGAACAGTGATGTAATTAACCGTTAGGTAGGACCTACTTGGTTGCGTAAATGGTCGTTAGAAATAGGTTTTTTAGTATATGTTTATACAGGGTGTCTTAAAATTCCTGCTACAAACTTTTAGGGGAGGTGGTATGGGTGATTCATATGAACATGAGTCCCAATTTGAACGATAACTGAGATATGGACAGAAATAAAAATGCCGCCACCAAGATCAACATGTTCCAGAACGCCTAGAATAATGAAAATTGGGGGACTAATAGTGTACATAAAACCGTGTATGCCGTTAAAATTTGAACGAATTCCAATGTATATTGTACGTTTCTCGAGTACGGTGTTTTCAGATTTTATTTTCAACCTCGGTACTATCTGTCACGTAGCTTTTAGAAACCTTGTTAAGGTCCTCTGAAGCGAAAGATTTCTACAGGGTGAATACAAAAGTCTGAACCCCCCTTTTATTTTTTGAACCGAAGCAAATATGTCTATTTTGATGAATCCACTGAATAGGAAGTTGTGGGTGGCCTATCCCATGGTGCACTTTTTATCATCCTAAATATGCAAATTAGGACACCTTCAAAATTTATCTCAAAAACCGTAAGGGATAGAGAAAAAATCCCAATTAGAAACTTGTTCAGCATAAAAAAAAAAACAAATCAAAACAAAAAAATCATCCAAATTGGACCAACCAATCACCGACAATCACGTGGAGAACTGCACAAGGAAAACTGAATGTTGATATTTCCACCATGTAAAGCATGCAAATCAAAAAATTAACATAAATTACCATACTCACATTCACTTTCATGCGGAAAAGCAAATAAAAGGCATGTTTCAGCACACAGAAGACAGAACAATTCTAGGATGGCAAGCTACACTGTTCCGGAAGTGGTCAACATGATCTTCAGCTTCGGAGAGGCAAGGAGAAACCTACATGCTGCAGTTAGGTTGTATCGAGACAGATACCCTAACGAACGCCATCCATCTCGTCAAACAATGCGTCGCATTATTCAAAGATTCGAGGCTACAGGGAATATTAATGCAGAACGAGGACGACCAAGGGCACAAGGCGACGAGGATACCAAAACACTAGTTCTGGCTGCAGGTGCTTCAAACCCCCACACAAGCAGCAGAGCAATTGCTGCAGATATTGGGTGCCATCAGAGAACTGTTCTCAACATCATTTTCACCCATACCATATTCATTGTCACTGGGAGTTACTGCCATTGGATTATGTTGCTAGGGCCGCCTTCTGCAATTGGTTAGTTACATGCCTGGATGACAATCCAAACTTCATTCATGAGGTGTTGTAGACCAGTTCACCAGGGATGGAGTTATCAACAGGCACAACCATCATCACTGGGCAGACGAAAACCCACGATGTCTGCGAGAAGCAACTTATCAAGTGAACTGGTGTGGATTGTATAATGACACTGTGGTTGGACCGTATTTTTACGATGGAACACTGACTGCAGAACGCTACCGGGCTGAAATTCTCAACGTGGCAGTCACAAACTTCATTGACAATTGGCCATTGGCCTCGTATCAGCGCACGTGGTTTCAGCATGATGGAGCTCCTCCACATTGCGGGTTTATCGTTCGCGAGCGTCTAAATGAGATGTTTGGACAGCAATCGATTGGCCGAGGAGGACCAGTTCATTGGCCACCCCGCTCTCCTGATTTTACACCATTTGACTTTTTCTTGTGGGGATATCTGAAAGACAAGGTTTATGCTACGCAGCCCGCCTCACTGGAGGATCTGGTTCAACGAATCCAGGAAGCGTGCCGAGGTGTGACACCAGCCATTCTTGCCGATGTTGGCGTCAGTTAGTTTCCCGGGCCAAATGGTATATGGTGCCCACGATCGTCACATGGAGCATTTTGTTGATTAACTTTTTTTTTAAACTGTTTGAAGTAACTTGTTTGTGCACTGTGACCTTTTGAGAGCTACAAACAGTTCACCACGTGATTGTGGGTGATTGGTTGGTCCGATTTGGATGATTTTGTTTGTTGTTTTGTTTGTTTTTTAATGCTGAACAATTTTGCATTTGGGTTTTTTCCTCTATCCCTTACGGTTTTTAAGATAAATTTTGAATGTGTCCTAATTTGCATATTTGGGATGATGAAAATGCACCATGGGATAGGCCACCCACAACTTCCTATTCATTGGATTCATCAAAATTGACATATCTGCTTCGGTTCAAAAAATAAACGGGGGGTTCAGACTTTTGTATTCACCCTGTAGAATTCTTTTTCAATGTTGGAAATAGTACGTAAGAGAGAATGGAAGTGATTTTATAACCCGTTACAAATTAGCGTTTACTTGTGTGAGATGGTTTTAGCCATAAGACAGCTGAAGGTATTGACAGATCATCGATTTTGAAGATGATGAGCTCTGACAGGCCTTACGTTAGCTACTTATATTGTATTAATGTAGTACACATGTAGAAACTTTCTATATTATTATTTATTAATTAATATTAGTTCACCCCCCTTGAAATATGCACTCCCTGTAAGAGAAATAATCCCCCGAAATATGCATCTGTTGGCTTTCATTCAGTATATTTAGACATTTAGAGTTTACTTAGATTTTCTGAATTGCGTACTAGACAACGGTAAAATGATTTCGTGCCAGTTGATGCTAGTAACGTTCATCCAATGCTTTTATGAGCAACAGTGTTTTGAAAGTTTGACGCTTTGCCGAAATTCTTGTAGTGATGTTACAGCATTGGAATGGTTGCACGCAAATATCCAGACTTCGCCTTTATCTTCGAAATGCTATGACCCGAACTCAGTAGCTCCAACTCTTTAACTGCATTCAAGTCACTTAAATCGTGCCTGTCTTCATGCAGAAGCTTCACAAATATTTGGGGCTTTATACACAGGGTGATTCAGAATCCCTGTCACAAACTTCATATCAAGAAACAAAATAAGAAACAAATGTCATATCAACATGGGTTTAAAACGCAACCGTAAACGAGAAAAATGGCGTCCAAATGTGGGTGCCGCTTTGAGGTTGGCTGATGAGCGGGTCACGGAAATTGTCGATAATGGTCCCCAGTGCTTCCGTGCAGAATGCAAAGAGTACAGTGTACGCACCGGAAAGAGGGAAGCTATGTTAATCAAATACGTACCTATGAGGAACGCTATATTTCTCCACGGGTATATCGGATGTTCAAATACACGACCATTCATGTACTGTACAGAGTCGTTGTTTTATACTGTGAAACGTGAGCTCGAAAATGGAGGGTGATTACACCTTTACTGAATGGCGGATATGGATTTGTGTTACGGACGTGCGAATGGAAATACTCACGAAGCCCGACGTTTGTATCACGACTCATTCCCTCAACGGCAAGTACCATGAAACTTTTCTCGCATTGACCAACGACCGCGAGAGCAAGGAGAGTTCGTACCAGTTGTTGACGGCTGCTGTAGGCACCGTACTGTGAGGAAACCTGACCTCGACTGGAGAATTCTGCAAGCCGTCGAAGAAGGTGTCAGCCAGAAGACCGTCTGTCGTGTTCTTCACCAGGATCGACTCCACCCATATCATTTACAACGTGTTCAGGGTCTACTTGCTGCCCATTTTCCCCTCCGAGTAGCGTTTGCACAATGGTGGCTGACAAGATGCGCTCAAGATACAGAGTTCGTCGCAAAGATTTTGTTTCCAGACGAGGCAACATTCACACGCGATGGAATGTCCAACTCCCAAAATGTGCATGTGTGGGCGCACGACAATCCTCATGTCCTTCGTGAAGGACGCCATCAACACGTTTTAAAAAACGTTTGGGCCGGGATCATCGGGGATAACTTGATCGGCCCCTTACGTTTGCCTGCGAGATTGACCGGACCATTATACCGGACGTTCTTGGAACAGTTGATACACAACATCCTGTCGCAGGTGCTAGAGAACCCTCCTTTGCAGTGGTGACTGACATGCACGATGGCGATCTGGCACATTTCAGATTTTCTCACACGTTGCACGTCCCTTTCTGAATGATCGCTTTCTCGCAAGATGAATTAGATATGTGGGTCCAGTGGCATGGCCTCCTCGTTCTCCTGACCCCAAATGCCTTGATTTCTGAGATGTTAAGGATAACGCGTATGCAACATCCGTCCAGGATGCGAATGAGCTATGGGACCGCAGTGTCACCGAATTTGATGCTATTAGGAACCGCACAGGAGTGTTAGAACGTGTTCGCCGTTCTTTTCAAAGACGTCTGCACGCCTATGTTGAAGCCCATGGACGTCATTTGGAAAAATATCTGTAAAACAAACCTTACAGGGGCACCCACATTTGGACGCCATTTTTATCGTTAGCCATTGGGTTTCATACGCATGTTGATAGGACATTTGTTTCTTGTTTGGCCATGGGGAGTACGCACGCGAAGTTTGTGACAGGGTATCAGACTCGCCCTGCATACATATTCATTCAGAGAAATACTTAAAATACACAGGTGGCGAGACTATGTATTTTCATGGTCTCCGGTGTAGCAACTGAGCCAGTGCGGACACTTGTATATTGAGGCTTATTTATATCCAAGGTACAAGTTTAAGGATAAGCAGCTGGGTCTATTGGCTTTAAGTTTGAAGATTTAGTGGTATTTAGCATACTTGGAGAAAGAATTTCTAGATACGCGGATCTCTGTTCGAAGCCAGGTCATGGAATTTTGCACAAGATTTGAAAGAAATGATTCCATTGCCTATGCGAACATTTGTTTCTAAATGCCTACTTTTTAAATACAGAATAACATGGCTGTAACGACCATCCACGGGACCAAGCGAAAGTGGTCATTATAGTAAAGTTTAATTTTAAAAATTTACAAATCAACAAAATAATTGAACAGAGATGGGTTTATTTCTTTATAAAAGTTACTTTGTTTGCATCCAAGTGAAAATTAAATCTTTAAAATATTTTTCGAGCACATTCAGGGTGTTTTTGCATAAAGTTCGACTGGTCGCCAACAGGTCACATTGCATGGTTTAACAGTTTCCAAGCGAGGCGATTCTGTCTGTTTGTGCTTTCAGACAGTTTTGATGATGATTTTTCGAAATTGAAACTTCGTCATTAGCGACTAAGATTAAATCGTTCCATTATCCACACAGCTAAAAGAGTTAAATTTCTTGAATTTCGTCCTCCATTTTCATTCCACTGGCCATTATTTTTAGACATGATTATTGCAAATGCACTCAAACGATTGCGACCAATCGGACTTTATGATTTAGGAGCAATATTTCTTCCCCAGAGACATGCCCTTGCGTTTGTTTAACATAGCAAACGATATCAGTAGGCTAAAAGTACCAGTGGTTGCATTTTTATATCTCTTGATCCTTGAGTATTGATTACAGAATAGTGATGTAATTAGCAGATAAGTAGGATCTGATTGGTTGCATAAATGGTCTTTATAAATAGTTTTTTTAGTATATGTATGCGTTTATACAGGGTGATTCAAATCGTGTGTAAAACAATTTAAGAGGGGTATTATAGAGGTCAAGGTAAACACACAAAAAGTCCTAATAACATGGGTCCAATTTTTATTTCTTTTCAAGTTATAAGAAATGTTCAAAGTACACACGGAGTCCGACAACGACATTTCCAGCAACGTTTAAATATAAATGTGTGGGCGGGCATTTTCAATGGCCAACTGCTTGAGCTGGAGTGTCTGCAGAAATGTCTGAATGCCCTGAGATATGCCGATTTCCTGGAAAACAGACCGCATGAACTCTTAGATGATACACCTCTTGTAATCCGTCAACAGATGTGGTTCCAAAACGATGGGGTTCCTCGTCATTTTGGTAGAGTTGCTACTGAATGGCTTATCATGCACTTACCTAACACAATGTTCTCCCCAGAAAATTTTATCAGGTGGGCAGTAAGCTAAAATAACCGGGCGGACAAAAATTAAAAACAAAAACAAATAAAATATTATGCAGTGTTGTGCAGTTTTTCGTGTATTCTTCTGCCGGGCGGACGCCAAAATCAGCCGGGCGGCGCGCCCGTTAAAAAGGGCCTGGGGAGAACCCTGCTAACACATGGATTGGGCGCAATGGGCCAATAGCTATAGCCATCTCGCTTACTGGACCTTAATCCACTGGATTACTATCTGTGGGGACATTTGAAACAAATGGTGTACAGTGTCCAGATAGAAACACGGGCACAATTAGTGACCAGAATAATAATAGCATCGGCTGACGAAATTAGACGTGATCATGAGGAAATGACAAACGTATACGAGTCACTTATTCGACGATGCAAAGTTTGCATTCAGGCTGAAGGAGGCCACTTTGAACATTTCTTGTAACTTGAAAATAAATAAAAATTGGACCCATGTTAATAGGACTTTTTGTATATAACAAAATAAAAAACCAAATTACCTTAACTGTTGATAAATAACATCAATGGTAACACAATCAGCCAAAACCGCTTTTCCACAACAAAATAAAAAACAAAAAAAAATCAATGGTAACACAATGAGCCATTTGTGTGGAGAAGCGGTTTTGGCTCATTGTATTACCGTTGAGGACATTTTGTGTTTACCTTGACCTCTTTAATACCTCCTTAAATTCACTGCGTTTACATGCACACTTTCGATCCGGATCGAAAGACAAGTTTCAAGTCAATCCTGCAAAAAGTGGAATGTAAACAGGCTTCAACACCCCGATCCGGATCGAGTTCAATCCCGTCGAAAGAGGTGGTTTGAAACCAGGGAAGCATGCCTCAGGAAAGAGGTCAACCCAATAATAATATC
Source organism: Rhysida immarginata (assembly GCA_023313115.1). Classification (NCBI taxonomy): domain Eukaryota; kingdom Metazoa; phylum Arthropoda; class Chilopoda; order Scolopendromorpha; family Scolopendridae; genus Rhysida; species Rhysida immarginata. The sequence goes on along the minus strand of JAHWFO010114492.1, from coordinate 488 downwards.
CGGATCGAGTTTAAATTTGCTGTTTGGTTGAAAGAAAAAATATAGAAAATTTTAGCTAAAATAAGTTCTTGGTTGATTTATATCTCAACACAACAAATATCTATAAATAAACAAATGAATAAATTTTAAAATACATTGCATGTTTAAATTTTTTTTTTGTAAACTTTTTTATCAAAATATCATTTTTCCTAATTAAAAATTTTCGAATTGTCAATCAAATTGGAGTTTTATATATATATTTTTATCAAAATTTAATTTAATAATTTTTTTATCAAATTATAATTATCAAATTAAATATTATATTTATATCAAAAATTTCAATTTAACAATTTCTATTTTATTAAATTATAATTTGATAATTATTTATAATAATTATAATTGTAATTTTATAATTTTTATTATTTAATATAATTAAATAAACAATTAAATTGAAATTTTTGATATAAATCTAAAAATTAATTTGATAAAATCTATTAAAATTATGTTTT
>JAHWFO010114485.1:0-16540 GCA_023313115.1 Rhysida immarginata | reverse complement strand
ATTTTATGTTCATTGTTATAATTCTTGGAAAGATTGCTTTAACATTACATCATCATTCTGTGCTCATTGTTATTGGTGAATTGCGCGTTGATACCATTGTTGATGCGAACACAATGGGCCTATTGTTGCACAAACTTTGCCTTGCATTGTTGGTCATGAGATATATATTGTTGGTTCATGCAGTGTTTGTGAATTGCGTGCTGATACCATTGTTGATACCTATTGTTGTACAAACTTTGCCTTGCATTGTTGGTCATGAGATATTTCTCATTAATATGCCTTGCCATAACCATGAATATCGATTTTTTATCGATATTTATTATTTTTCCGAAATCTGAGGTAGACAGTGACCTTCCTCATGCTTTGAAGGTCATGTATGCGAAATTTTATCAAGATCGGAATAAAACTGTAGATTTGTATAAAAGACATACAGACAAACAGACCCACCCACCCACCCACAAACATCCTTCTTTATATACATAGAAGACTAGCAAAGGTACCCGGCGTTGCCCGGGATAATTACACTTGCACAATCTTTTCCTTTCATTGTTAGTCATGAGATATTGATTGTTGGTTCATGCAGAGCGTTTGTATATTGCGTGTTGATACCATTGTTGATACCTATTGTTGTACAAACTTTGCCTTGCATTGTTGGTCATGAGATATTTCTCATTAAAATGCCTTGCCATAACCATGAATATCGATTTTTTATCGATATTTATTATTTTTCCGAAATCTGAGGTAGACAGTGACCTTCCTCATGCTTTGAAGGTCATGTATGCGAAATTTTATCAAGATCGGAATAAAACTGTAGATTTGTATAAAAAACATACAGACAAACAGACCCACAGACCCACAGACAAACAGACCCACAAACATCCTTCTTTATACATATAGATACTAGAAGAGGTACCCGGCGTTGCCCGGGATTATTACACTTGGGATGTAAACAGAACAATCTCAAAAATTAAAATAAATTTTGCAATATCTTAAAAATAAACACATGAAAATGCTTAGAATTAATACAGTAGATAATATATTATATTAGATTATATATTATATTATCTATTGTATTCCAGGGTTTCTGTGTCTCGTTCTTTTCTCTTATAAATATTATCAATTAATACAGTAAAAATTCTTAATGAAAATTCGAAAAAAATCTTTTTAAAGGCTCACAATGGCTGGACCTCCAAGGATGCCACTGCTATTTTAAATAATTTCTTACTCACGTAATCTTACCTCAGATGTATACTTAGTGTTGTTGCAATTTCCACTCTTCTCTCGATGTGTTGAAGCAAAATTTGGCCATTCATCACTTTGTGCAGTCTAGCGGTCGCGGATTCTTCTATTTACTTGCTTCCCATTTGCTCAATACATCACGGAGCTAAAGGAGTGCTTCCTCTCTCGTCTTTCCACTCTTTCTCAATAGTCTGCTAACTCTCCATTATCTCCAGTTACTGATCATTTTTAAAGATTTTCAAGAAATTGTTAAGTACTAAGAACTCTCTTTTCTAAGAAAAGCCTGAATAACAGGAATTCTATACATTGTTACAAATTGAAACTTATCCATATTGCATTGTTATAATTCTTGGAAAGGACTGCTTTATCATTGCATCATTTTGAGCTCATTGTTATTGGTGAATTGCGTGTTGATACCATTGTTGCAAAAACTTTGTCTTGCATTGTTGGTCATGCGATATTTCTCATTAATATGCCCTGCCATAACCATGAATATCGATTTTATATCAATAATTATTATTTTTTCGAAATCTGAAGTAGACAGTGACCTTCCTCATGCTTTGAAGGTCATGTATGCGAAATTTCATCAAGATCGGAATAAAACTGTAGATTTGTATAAAAAACGTACCCACAGACCCACAGACCCACCCACAGACAAACATCCTTCTTTATATATATAGATAGATAGAAGAGAAGATACAAGAAATGTGATGTAGGCCTCTGCGGCCCCGCCAGAAGAACCAGAGGCCTCAAATACAAATCAAATTATAACTTATGAACGGAAAGATCTAAGAATCTGAAATTTTGTATATTTTTAGTTTGGTACTAAAAAATATAGCCAATATAGAAGGAAGCTGATATAAGCCTTTTGAACCCCGCCAGGGGCCTCGAGGCACCAAATACAATTGAAGCTATAACGTTTGAACGGAAAGGCCTAGGAACCTGAAATTTTGTATATTCATTGTGTGGTACAAAAAAATATTACAAATACACAAAAAAGTGATATAGGCCCAGCAGAGCCTCACAGGCCACAAACACAAGCAACAACTTTTAAACGAAATGGTCTAGAAATCTGAAGTTTTGTTTACTTACAAAAAATTACTTAAAAAATTAGCCTAATATACACTACAAACTAGTAAAAGGCTCTTGGGTCTCGACATGGGTACTGAGCTGCCAGTCATAAATCAAGCTATAACTTTTGAACCGGAAGTCCAAAAATCTGAATTCTTGCTTGTTTATGGTTTGTTACTTAAAACTTTAGCTCTTATACACTAAAACTTATATAGTCGTCTGGGGCCCAATCAGGAGCCCTAAACACAAACTGAGCTATGTTTGAATGAATAGGCATAGAAATCTGAAAATCTGTACACTTATAGTAGTTTACTAAAAAATTTAGCTAATATACACGAATAACTGATATAAGGCTTTTAGGTCTCCACAGGAGTTCTGAAGCCCAAATCACCAATAACCTCTAACATTTGAATAATAAAAAAGACCTAAGAACTTGAAGTTCTATATTTTTATAGTGCGTTACTTAAAAATTATATACAATATACAAGGAGACTGTTATAGGCCGCGGGGCAGCTGGCGGCCTCAAATACAGTTGAAGCTATAAAATTTGAACGGAAAGGCCTACGGTCCTGAAATTTTGTTTGATCATAGTGTGGTATTTAAAAATTTAGCTAATCTATATTAAAAATTCTATAAGTCACTTGGCAGGGGAGTTGCGGCCTTGAATCTCAAATCAAGTTATAAATTTAAAACCAGAAGTCCAGAACCTAAAATGTTTTATATTTATAATGTGTTGCTTAACATTTTATTTATTACACACTAAAATTGATATAGTCCTCTGAGGCCTCGGCAGGGGCCGCGAGTCTCCAAATACAAATCAAGCTATAACTTTTGTACGAAAAGGCCTAAGAACCTGAAATTTTGTATTTGTGCCACTTACTATAGTCACGAACCGCTACTGCTCGTAATATTTTGATGCCTTAAATAAATTTTTGTGTATTTATTTAAAGTATGGAAGACCACTTGGGTTGTTTAGGCTTCTTGATTACCTCAGTGTATTTCATTTGGAATTTATTCTGGTTCGATGTGCTTTGTGAAAGCGCTGCTTTCGTCCCATCTGAAGAAATGTAAACTTCACTGTTCGATTGTCGTACTCTTTTCATAACTTCAGGATAATTCTAATATAATATTCTAATTGCCTTTAGAGAATTATCTTTTTGCTTTGATAAAAGATAGTTTTTATCCGAAACGTCAGCTTTTTATTTTATTTTATATTTCTGGTTTGATTTTGATTTTATTTATTATTGATTAATTATTTTGTCAATTATTATTTATTTTTTATTTTTATTTAATAACTATTATTTATTGTATTCCAGGTTTTTTTTGTCTCGTCTTTTTCTCTTATAAATATCCGTTCTTTAATATACAGGTACTGATTTCTGTGCCTAGGCCTCCGGCTCGTTTCTTTTTGAACGCTCCTTATACTGCCAGTTCAAAAGGTCACAAATAACAAGGGAGACCACGTTTTTCTCTATACAATTCCATGTATAAATGACCTTTGCTCTTCTCTCTAAACTGATCAATGCTGTTCTCTCTTTGGCATTCCATAGCTTAGGCAAAGAAAATGCTTGTGAATTAAGTGAAGACATGTGATGGTCTTCATTGATGGACAAAATCAATCATAACTGGTTCTGTGCTTCATGTTTTAGTGGAACCATTATGGTCCATTGGATATTTTCAATGCTAAGATATGGCATATAATATATCAATCAACTTGGAATGACGTGTCATGAATGAAGATAAGGTAAAATAATGCATATAAAATTAATTGGTTCACTTGCACCCGTTTTAATGGTATCATTGTGTTACCATCGGAATCATTCAGTGCTCAAATATGGAATTTAATATATCAAACAACCTGTAATGGCATATCATAGATGAATATAACAAGAAATTAATGACAGGTGAAATGAGCTTCGTGGTATATATTTTTATGATAAGATTATGATAACATAAGAAACTTTCAATGCTAAGATCTGTCATGTAATTGTTTATACCTTACATCATCGGCGTTAATTTGTTAGGCAAATTGTTATCAATAGCTATACTCTGTCTCACTATATGAAAGAAGCTGCAAGGCACAGTAGGAAAGCACGTCACTACTATTCCACCTCCGCCCCGCCAAGTAATCTCCGACTGCGGACGCAAAGTGTTCAAAAACATGAAGCATTGTTTCAGTTTCATTTTAACCACTAAGGTTTCTGTTTCTTTTTTTTTGGCTGCTCGTTGATCTGAATAAGATGACAATTGATAATTTGGCTTTTCCATACTGCCTTCCAGCATTTTTCATATATTGAGACAGACTTTAGTAGCTAATCGTTCCCTTCTAGGGTACATGCTTATGCAGAAACGCTTCCCCAGTAGTTTATGAAGAAAGCATAGACCCTTACACAGAAGCTTCAGCTATTCGCGCTTATTTCATTAAATTGGAATGCTTACAAATCAAAGGAGACTTTTATATATTCGAATATAAGAGAATCACTACTGTCTCCATTTAATTTTTCAGGTACCTTTATTCATTTTGAACTACATATTTCCGTTAGAAGAACATCTTGTCTTAGTATCCAGAGACTTCCTTAGCAACCTCATCTAACTCTAACAGCGAAAGGCTTCTCTAGAAATCAAATGATTTCATTTTCAATTCTGGAATCCTTAAAATTCTATCAGTCCTGGCCATTTTGGTTGCCTGACTTGTTTATCTAGTGATTTATTTATTTATACATTTCTTAAAAGTGTTAATGTGAAATGTGGAAACGTTTGAGGTAAACAAAAATTACATAATTTTTCATTTTTTATGAAAAAATATCAAATTGATCATTATATCTCACATTGTGCTCTTTCTTTCCAACTATCCGACCTTTATCAAAATGCGTGATAGGCATGGCATATCATAAAAGGTAAGGCCCAGTTTTCAATAAGGCCCAATACTTAAAAATCCATTTATTTATTAATTTTCTCGCTAAATGGCACTAGGGGCCTTTACAAGAAGCTAAGTGCACGCGATTGCGCAGTTAAGGTTAACAGTTTCTCCTTTGTGTGAGGCATGGCGACAATTGTAGTTAACAAAGAGGTAAGTTACTCACCTTGTTATGAAAATTGAACATTTTAAAGGTGATAATTAACAGAAGAACGTCCGAATTGATTCATTAACAAAGCAGTAGTTTGTTATACCAACGATTGAAGTACTACAATCTGTTAAAATATTTATGACAGCGTGATTTGTTAGGTCTATGGAGTTGATTTTGTAAATATCGTTATGGAGTCCTAATAAGGCCTATCTGAAAAGTAGATGGGCATTATTATGAGTATGTGTATTGAACACATGCGAAGACGTGAGAAATATTCGAAATGGGTATTTACGCCAGATGATACGGACAGTTCACTTGTCCGGTATGCGAATAAGTCAGTGTTGGCTCAAAATGTCTAAAAACATTGTTTGCTCAAAAAAAGTTTACTGTTTGCTAAAAAAAATTTAATGTGCGCTGAAAATAAAGTTAATGTTTACTCAAAACTACTCAAACAATAACTTGTCGGTGTGGGTCATCTAAAACACCTATGATCTAAATAAGGCTCAGTCATAGAGGTTCAAAAAATAACATTGTACTTAAAATCTATTACATTTTAGTTGCACTGTTATTTTTTTAAAAATATGATACAGGTGGCTACAATTTTCATATACAACGTTTTGTTCTAAAGTGAATAGTTTTTTCGGAAAAAAATAATTTTCGTTCGATGCAGTTACCTTATATCACTTGTTTACATTGATTACACTGGTCAACACACATTTTGCCTCCAATCATTTAAAAGTCATTTTATGGTAAATTTGTTGCACTGATTCCGAATATGAGATCAGTTTTTTCAAATTGGCTCTAGTTTTTGAGATATTTAATATAGTTCATTTTCTACGTTTCAACGTGTATATTTATCCAGTAGAATTGCAACTTTGACAAACGTAGGTTTTCTGGACTAATTTGAGTGTGCTGATTCCATATCTGAACTCCAAATTTTTCTATCACATCAGGATGTTAAGTTTCAGTGGTGTCAAATTTAAACAATGGCTACCATTAAAATTTAAACTATTTTTATAACTCGAGATCTTGACGTGATAGGGAAATTTGGAATTCAGATTTGGAATTCAGAAAATGTATGCATTGTTACATCATCATCAAAAGGCCAAATTTATGGTTTAATATTGGTAGAAATACGATTAACAATTGCCGCTTTTGTGCGATGTAACAATGTATGACGTTTCTGTGCGCTGGCCTTCTGTCTAGGTGGTGTTGGTATTGGTTGGAGAAATTCAGCAACTAAAACAGAAAAAGCTCTACGGGCGTTTGAAACATCTGATCAACGGGAGTTTCGAAAAAAGTCAGAGGGTGTAAGAGCTTCTACGTGAAGGGCAAGAAAAACTTGACTCAAAAAGAGCTGGTGATGCTCCGCAGTGGTCAAGCAAGTCAAGAAGAGTTTCGATAAATTCCCGGTATATCACCTAGATTTCCTGGTATTTTTAGTAGAATGGATAATCCCTTTGCTCTGTGTTGTATTGATTGAGTTTTTTTTAACCAATTGGGTGTTATAATTTAATATTCTCGGGCAACGCCGGGGAACTGTGCAAGTAAATAGAAGTATCGGCGACCGCCAGTCTACACAAAGTGATGAATGGCCGAGTTTTGCTTCAAGACGCTGAGAGATGAAAGGGAATTGCAACAACATCAAGTGTACATCTAAAATAACATTACGTGAGTAAGACTTTATTTAGATTAGCAGTGGCATCCTTGCAGAGGTCCATCCATTGTGAGCTTTTAAAAATTCTTTATCGAATATTCATTAGGAATTTTTACTGCATTAATTCTAAGCGTTTTCGTCTGTTTATTTTTAAGATATTTCAAAATTTAATCAAAAAACAAAGGGTCATGCCGCGGTTATCACTTGGCTTAATGGGTAGCACAGCAGATCCAAACATTAAATAAAAATACATTTTGACTATATTTTGTGTGAATGTGAATATTTTGGAAACTGAGATGGTGATAATGCGATGATTGAACGTTCATTTCTAATGATTATTAATAATGAGCATGGAATGACGATGCAGTGACAGGACATAAATGACACAGCATCTATCGAGGAGGAAAAGGAGTCACACGTGTCTACCTTGAGCGCCCAATCAAACATCCAGGCGACTGGCAATAATTTATGTGCCTGGAAAGAAAACGGAAAGAACTCATATTTTTCAGAGAAACTCTGCAGCTAAAAGAGAAAAGACTGTACGGGCAATGGAAACATCTGAATAACGGAAGTTTCGAATAGAGCAAGAGGCTATAACAGCTTCTGCGTCAAGGGCAAGAAGAACTTGAGTCTAAAGTATCTGGTGATGCTCCGCAGTGGTGAGGCAAGTCAAGAAGAGTTTAGATAAAGTCCCGGTATATCACCTAGAATTCCTGTTTTTCATATTTTTCGTAGAATAGAGAGCCCCTTTGCTTTATGTTATATTGATTAAGTTATTATTTAACCAATTGGGAGTTGTAATTTAATTTTTTGAAATTGTTCTCTTTACCTACTAGTGTAATTATTCCGGGCAACGCCGGGTTCCTCTGCTAGAAGATAGATAAAGAAGGATGTTTTTGAGTTTGTTTGTTTGTTTGTGGGTTTGTTTGTTTGTTTGTTTGTTTGTTTGTGGGTTTGTTTGTTTGTTTGTGGGTTGGTTTGTTTGTGGGCTTGTTTTTTATACAAATCTGCAGGTTTATTCTGATCTTGATGAAATTTTGCATACTTGACCTTCAAACCATGAGGAAGATCACTGTCTACCTCAGATTTCGGAAAAATAATAAATATTGATAAAAATCGATATTCATCGTTATGCCAAGGTATATTAATGAGAAATGTCTCATGACTAACAATGCAAGGCAAAGTTTGTACAACAATAGGTATCAACAATGGTATCAGCACGCAATTCACAAACACTCTGCAGTGGCATCCTTAGAAAAGTCGATCCATTGTGAGCCTTAAAATTTTTTTTTAATTATTTTCATTAAGAATTTTTACTGTATTAATTCTAAGCATTTTCATGTTATTATTTCTAAGATATTGCAAAATTTAATTTAATTTTTTGAGATTGTTCTGTTTACCTACAAGTGTAATTATCCCGGGCAACGCTGGGTACCTTTGCTAGTTATTTATATAGAAAGATTAGACGTCCTTATAAGTTGTTTGATTATTTCATGCCATATCTTAGTATTGAAAGTTCCAACAGTGCCATTGGAACACGTACCACTAGACCCATGTCTAGTATCACTATTTACACTTATAAAATCAATCATAATACGTCGTGACCATTTGTTTGATATATTGCATGCTGTATCTGGTTATTGGAATTTTTAAGGAGGAATCATAATAGTACCATTAGAGCAAGTGCTATTGTACCTATTCTAGCTATCTCACTTTTGAACTTGTTTGTGCTTTGTCACATATTAATGGACTGGGGAAAACAGTGCGTGAAAAAAGTTATTATTTTACAAGTTATCGTAATAAATATTATGCTCGTTACTAAGACGAAAATTGATTGGGTTTAGTGACCGATCTCGCCTTTCAAGAATCGTTAATCACGTGCATCCTGCAACAACGTTTACAGCACGTGCAGGGCCGAACCATAGTGCTCAGTACGTGTTTTCCCCAATGCCAGGCTAATTCGTCTCTTCCAGCAAACACACACTCACTCTATTGCAACGCAATGCATTTTTAGAATTGTCTTCAGTGAGAGAAGGACTGACAGCTGGACAAACCGATCACTTAAGCACTTTTCTCCGAAAATGTGCTGTAAATATCATTAGTTTATGAAATACACTTTCCTGCTAAAGCAAACCACTGAACAGAAAAAAGAATATTGGTCACAAATTTTCCAATATCTTTAAACTCACAAAGATCCAGTAATGCAGTTGTTATCATGTGAACAAGAATAAACTCAAAAACATTTATTAATGTCAATATAGAACAGATAATTTTAAATGTTTATCATAATGATCCATCGTGGAATGAACCTAAACAGTACAAGAATAAACCATTAAGGAATGACATAACCAAGTACCGAAAAGTTAAACTAAACAATTTGCGGAACCTTATTTTAAACTGCACTATGTTAATATTGTAAGTTCCTAATGACCCATAATGATCCATTTAACCACGTACATTTGAAGCAATTTGGATTATCATTATTTTACGTTATATTCATTCATGACACGTCATTCCAAGTTGTTTGATATATTACATGCCATATTTTAGCATTGAAAGTTCCAGTGAACCATAAAGGTTCCACTAAACCAGATTCCTTAAAACCAATTTCGACTATCATTAATTTTACGTTATATTCATTCATGACACATCATCCCAATTTGTTTGATATATTACATTCCATATTTTAGCACTGAAAATCTTTGAGGGTGTCATAAGGGTACTATTAGAGCACGTGTCAACGTTTTGATTTCAACCATTTTCTAAATGGTTCATTCCCGGAAGCATATTTATTAATTGGCGAAAATATTAATTTATATCTGCTTCTATGTCGTCATTACGATCTGTTTGATATATTACTTAATGTCTTCCCATTGAAAATTACTTGGGGGGGGGGGGGATAGAGGTACCAATTGTACACGTGCCAATGAACCGATTTAGATAACATTTGCAACTGGTTCGTGCAATGAACCATATTCATCGACTGACGAAAGCAGATTTATAAAATCTTTCATAGCCTCAGAGAAGTTTTAGTTATAGACAGACAGACAGACACGTTTCCCCACACTGATAACATAAAGCATCTTTCGGTACTTAATAAACCATTAAGGAATGACATAACTAAGTACCGGAAGGTTAAAGTAAACCATTCGCGGAACTATATTTATAATGTTAACATTGCAAGTTTCTAATTGACCATAATGATACCATTGAACTACATACCATTGAAATAATTTCAACTATCATTAATATTACGTTATATTCATTCTGACACATCATTCCAAGTTGTTTGATATATTACATGCCATATTTTAGCATTGAAAGTTCCAATAAACCATGATGGTTCCACTAAACCAGGTTCCTTGAAACCAATTTCGACTATTTTTAATTTTACTTTATAATCATTCATGACACATCATTCAAAGTCGTTTGATATACTATATGCCATATTTTAGCACTGAAAATCTCTGAGGGTGTCATAAGGGTACTATTAGAGCACGTGTCATCGTTTTGATTTCAACCATTTTCAAAATGGTTCATTCCCGGAACCTTATTTATTAATTGGCGAAAATGCTAATTTATATCCGTTTCTATCTCGTCGTTACGATTTGTTTGATATATTACTTATTATATCTCTCCATTGAAAATTGCTAGATGGGGTCGTAAAGGTACCATTTGTACACGCGCTATTGAACATATTTAGATAATATTTGTGCCACGAACCTTATTCATCGACTGACGAAAACAGATTTTGAAAATCTTTCATAGCTTCGGAGGAGTTTGAGTTACAGGCAGACGGACAGACAGACAGACACGTTTTCCCACACTGATAGCCTAAAGCACCTTTCGGTACTTAATAAACATTAACGAATGACATAACCAAGTATCGAAAGGTGAAACTAAACCATTCGCGGAACCATATTTTAAACCACCCTATGTTAATATTGTAAGTTTCTAATGGAGCATACAGATAACATTAAACCACGTACCTTTGAACCAATTGCGAATATCATTAATTTAACGTTATATTCATTTATGACACATCATTCCAAGTCGTTTGATATATTACAAGCCATATTTTAGCATTGAAAGTTCTAATGCCCCTGAGTAGATGCCCCCTTACCGTGGGTCAAGGGTTTTGGTGCTTCAGGGATTCTGTGAGTTATACTGGTTGTGGTACTGCTACTTTAGGGTCACCCTTACCAGAAAGGTCATGGTTGAGAAGTGAGACGAAGAGTATCCAAACAAACATCTATCTCATGATGTCGACGACTGAGAGAATTCATACTGCATCTGGTGTGGCGCAGGTTAAAGTCACCCGCGTTCGGGAGTTAGGCAGAAGCTCTCGTTCAAAAAATATTCGACAGTCTCCCGGCTGTTATCTCAGAGCAATGTCTCCGAGAAGCCCCATCAATGCACTCGCTATGCGCTTGGGTAAACGGTCGGGGGGCAGCGCATGCCTTTACCCAGGAGGAGAAACGGGTAAAGCGACAACGGGATCGGGTGCTGTCAATCGGCAATTGGAACGTATTCTTCATGACAGGAAAGGAATCAGAGTTAGTGGAGGAAGCCAAATGGCATCGACTGGATATCATAGGTATTACCTCTACGAAACGTCCGGGTTCTGGAACTGTGGACTTAGAACGAGGATGGAAGCTTTTCTACTCTGGTGTTGACGCTAACATGACTACGCAGGCGGGTGTGGGGATACTCACAAGTCCCCGGCTGGCAGATTATGTTACAGATTGGATCCCCTTAGGTGGAAGACTGTTTCCTGAGGCTTCAGATAGGGAAACGGTCTCTCTCTCTCTATTCATTGCATATGCTCCGAATGCAATCACAGAGTACCCACTTTTTCTAGATGAAGTTGACGCTGCTCTTAGCAGGAGAGGGAGTGCAGATTCTGTCATCCTGGTGGGCGACTTCAATGCTTTCAGAATTTTTCGTGGACCCCTTGAAGTCGAATTCACGTGCTAAAACTGTGAGTGTAAAGAATACAAAGATAAAGGCATGTCATATAACAATCGATTTGTCAAGAAGGAATACATTGTTATGAAAGGCGTGAGTGGGAGGAATGGTGACTCCGATTTAAATGCGAATGGGAGGTGCTTGTTGAATTTCTGTTGCAACAATGGACTTTCCATCACAAAGACCTTCTTCCAGCACAGGGATGTCCATAAGTATACCTGGTACAGGGATGCAATGGACCAGAAGTCACTGATTGATTTTGTAATCGTTTCAGCCGACTTATTCCGATCAGTGTTGGATACTCGTGTGAGAAGAGGGGCAGAACTATCAACTGATCACCACTTTGTTGTCTGCAATTTGCGGTTCCCTGAACCCATGCCAACCATGCGAAATACTAGGGTCAGACAAACTTGGCGCATCAAATGGGAGGCTTTGGAGGATTGAGCTGTGAGGAAGACCTTTGCAGATAACATATCTTCAAGTTTCAAAGAACTACCCAGTGATCATGTCTGTGGAGTTACTGGTACTGTTGAAGAGGAGTGGCAGTTGTTTAAAACTGCTGTGACTACTTCGGCTGCACTGTGCTGTGGTCGTAAGCAACTGAGTGTGGCGCAGGGCGGTAAGAAAAGGACTGCATGGTGGAACGGTGAAGTCCAAAAAGCTGTCAAGGCAAAGAAGGGAGCCTATTTGCTATGGCTTGCAAATAAGTCAATTTCGAGTCGAGCGCGGTACACAGAGGCGCGAAAAGCCGCAGCAAAGACAGTATCAACAGCTAAAACCAAGGCCTGGGAGAAGTTGGGGAAGAAACTGGTTCGACAAACAAGGTATTCTGGCATACCGTGCGCCGCCTCCGTGGAAAGAAATCTTTCATCACAAACTATTAAGAGCTCAGATGGGAGGCTTCTGAAAACGGAGCGTGTTGCATAGGTGGAAGGAATACTTTGCATCTCTTCTTAACCCGGTGACAGCAACAACTGAGGCACATGAGGTGTAACTTGGAGCGGAGAATAGTCACGGTAGTATCACTGAAGCAGAAGTCTGATGAGCAATTAAGTCCCTGAAGACTGGCAAAGCTGCAGGTGATGATCAAATCCGGTCCGAGATGTTAAAGGCCTTACATCTGGATGGTATCCTGTGGCTGACTCGAGTGTGTCAGGTTGCTTGGATATCTGGACAGGCCCCTAAGCAATCGCAGACAGGAATTGTGATCCCTATCTTCAAAAACGAGATCAGAGAGATTGCAACAGCTATCGAGGCATCTCTTTGCTCAGCATTTCTGGGAAAGTGTACGCTAAGTGTCTGGAGAAGAGAAGTCGGGAAATAGTCGACTCCAAACTGTCGGGGGAGCAGTGTGGTTTCCGACCTGGCCGAAGCACGACGGATCACATCTTTGCTCTAAGGCAAATCTTTGAGAAATCCTGGGAGTATGCAAAAGAGGTCTACGCTTGCTTTGTAGACCTCTAAAAAGCATTTGAGTATGGAGTGGATGGGGAGTTACTGGTTGCAATCATGTCTCTGTACGAGAGCTCTGAAATGTGTGTCCTGATAAATGGCATTAAGTCAAGACCGTTCACCGTGGGTGTGGGACTCCGCCAAGGGTGTGTACTGTCGCCCCTCTTGTTCATTATCTTTATGGACTGGATAGACAGGGGCAGCCGAGGCTATGAGCGTGTTTGTGTGGGTGACTGCCTGGTGGAGAGATTGCTCTTTGCTGACGACTTTGTCCTCCTTGGTTCTTCTCGCACTAACCTTCAGCATGCACTAGACCGGTTTGCAGCCAAACTTGAAAAAACTGGGATGAAGATCAGTGTGGCTAAAACTGAGGTTCTGGTCCTTTCAAGACAGCCTGCTCAGTGCGCTCTCCTTGTTAGGGGAGCCTCATTGAGACAGGTGGAGAAATTCAAGTATTTCGGGATTACATTCACGACTGATGGACGGCAGGAGAAAGAATTGGATGCTAGGATCGGTGCAGCAAGCTGTGTCAGACGCGAACTGCGGCGATCCGTGGTAACGAAACGCGAGCTGGGTAACAAAGCCAAGCTCTCCGTCTTCAAATCTGTCTTTGTCCCCATTCTCACCTATGATCATGAGGCTTGGGTAATGACCGAAAGAGTGCGATTGGCCTAGAACCAGGTGGCTAGACTACATGGAGAATCTGGGTTCGAGTCGCTTGGGTATTACCAGGGAGGACATGCACCTGATGGCAAAAGATCGCGATCGCTGGAAATCGTCCATATCGCTGCTGTCCCCGCGACCCTAACGGATAAGCGGGTTTGAAAAGTAAGTAAAGCTCTAATGAACCATAAGGGTTCCACTAAACCAGGTTCCTTGAAACCAATTTCAACTAACATTAATTTTACGTTATATTCATTCATGAAACTTCATTCCAAGTCGTTTGATATATTACATGCTATATTTTAGAATTGAAAGTTCCAATGAGCCATAATGGTTCCACTAAACCAGGTTTCTTGAAAACAATTTCGACTACCATTAATTTTAGTTTATATTCATTCTTGACAAATCATTCCAAGTCGTTTCATAAATTACATGACATATTTTAGCACTGAAAATTTTTGAGGGTGTAATAAGGGTATTATTAGAGCACGCGTCATTGTTACGATTTCAACCATTTTCAAAATGGTTCATTCCCGGAACCTTATTTATTAATTAGCGAAAATGGTAATTCATGTCTGCTTCTATCTCGTCATTACGATTTGTTTGATATATTACTTAATATATCCCTGTATTGAAAATTGCTAAGCGGGGTCGTAAAGGTACCATTTGTGCACGTGCTATTGAACAGATTTAGATAATATTTGTGAGTGATTCGTGCCATGTACCATCTTCATCGACTGACGAAAATAATAATGAAAACCCCCATCTATCTCGTCATTACGAATTGTTTGATATATTACTCAATATATCTTCCCATTGAAAATTGCTAGGCGGGAAAATAGAGGTACCATTTATGCACGTGCCAATGAACCGATTTAGATAATATTTGTAACAGGTTCGTACCATGAACGATATTCATCGACTGACGAAAACAGATTTTGAAAATCTTTCATAGCCTCGGAGAAGTTTGAGTTACAGACAGACAGACAGACAGATAGACGGACGGACGGACGGACACGTTTCACCACACTGATAGCATAACGCACCTTTCGGTACTTAATAATACTTGATTAATGTCTAGTATGAGATAAGTTATCTTTTCTGGGTGGAAGCTTTGATTTAGTCAATTCACCCTTTCAATGATGCGAGCAATTATTTCTCTTCTTGAGAAGCTGTTGAAGGTTCTTGGCGTGTCCTTGGAGATGGTAAGAAGATTCTCGTTATGATTAAGATCAGGAGAGAACCTAGAATAGAACATGCGCTGTTAACTTGCTGCGACGGAAACCATCCACTAGTCATGCTCTGTGCGGGCGGGAAGTTTCATCCTTTAGAATGAGCTCTGGTCCTAGGCATCGGCAAAAGGTTTGACATAGTTATCAGGAATTTCTAAATTTCATCTCTACAAAAAGATAACTGTGGTATATCATAAGACTTCCACAGTGCTGCTAGCACAAACGTGGAGATTGATGTAGGCATTCAACAAAAAGCGAGACTAAACTGTCAAAATTTCTCTTCCAAAGAAACGACATTCAACGATATGTTTCAGTTTCCAGGATCTTTGCAGATCCACAGACATTTCCTGTCTGCTCTATTGAGAATCTATATTCATCTATCAAAAAGACTCCAATGATCATTGTTCCATTGACATGATCTTAACTCCAGCTTAATCAGTCATATCTGTGTCTCTCTGCAATGGCACACCGCCCGCTGGTCGTCATACATAAACCTATGCAGCCTGCACGCAATATTTATTAAGTACCGAAGGGTGCTTTATGCTATCAGTGTGGGGAAACGTGTCTGTCTGTCTGTCTTTCCATCCGTCTGTCTGTCTATCTGTCTCTCTGTCCGTCTGTCTGTCCGTCTGTCTGTTTGTAACTCAAACTCCTCCGAGGGTATGAAAGATTTTCAAAATCTGTTTTCGTCAGTCGATGAATATGGTTCATAGCACGAAACAATTACAAATATAATCTAAATCGGTTCATTGGCACGTGCACAAATGGTACCTCAATTTTCCCGCCAAGCAATTTTCAAAGGGAAGACATCTATCTATATATATAAAGAAGGATGTTTGTGGGTGGGTGGGTCTGTTTGTCTGTATGTTTTTTATACAAATCTACAGTTTTATTCCGATCTTGATAAAATTTCGCATACATGACCTTCAAAGCATGAGGAAGGTCACTGTCTACCTCAGATTTCGGAAACATAATAAATATCGATAAAAAAATCGATATGGTTATGGCAAGGCATATTAATGAGAAATATCTCATGACCAACAATGCAAGGCAAAGTTTGTGCAACAATAGGCCCATTGTGTTCGCATCAACAATGTTATCAACGCGCAATTCACCAATAACAATGAGCACAGAATGATGATATAATGTTAAAGCAATCTTTCCAAGAATTATAACAATGAACATAAAAT
>JAHWFO010114482.1:0-13750 GCA_023313115.1 Rhysida immarginata | reverse complement strand
AAACATTGCAGCATTATGAACGGCAAAAACAACCAATAGCCATATTACCCCTAGGCACATTATTCTGCCCTCCCCTATCAGTTTTTAGTTTTACTTTGGACAGCATAGCACTAAGCAAAACATATTAATTAACTTTTACTATCTATGTTACAGCAAAGCAAACCTCGCTGTAACAAAGATAGAATTTTTCGGCAACAGAGGGCGCAAGTGGTAAACGAGGATAGACGGAAGGCGGGTAATTCGACTCGTAAAAACGGAGGAGCCGAAAGGAGAAGACAAGAGCAAGAGAGGGAGAGTGACGTTGAGAGAAAGAGCAGAGGGTTATGCTGCACGTCGCGTGGAAGCCAAACGGTTGATTACAAGAAGGACGACTTCTATGCGAGACTCGACTGGAATATCGAGTAATGGGAGAGCGACGAGAAACAACGCCGCAGCGTCGGAAGACAGCAGACGGGAGCAAGTGGAGGAAAAACCTCGGCCACGTCGTAAACGCTGCAAGGAAACTTCATTGAATTTGAAGTAAGTTATTCCGCCGCAGCCTGCACCGTCAGCCCCAGTAAATTTCCTTACCCGTTTGGACGTAGAGTATTGGCATCAGATGTATGTAGAAGAGGAGGCTTCTCGAGTCTTCGTTATGCAACGACAGCATTGGACCGGAGGATTTCCACGAGGGCTATCTGCATTTACAAGAGATAGCGTGGGATATCTGAAAGTACGCCATTGAAAGCTCGGGTCTTAAACAGTGAGTACTGAATACGTTATATATGCTTAAATTTTCGTGATAAGCTACGTGAGTTCAAAGTAACCGAGGCTTACTTCTCAGCTTATATTGAGTGATAAATGTAAATTCTTTTGACGACCGTATATTGACGGGGCCATGTGGTCGTAGAGTGAAATTCTATTGGCAGTCGTCAGCCCTCTAGCGGCCAATGACTCAAGCTTCCAATATGGCCGCCGAAGAAGGGAGGTGATGCAGCAATCGATACTTCACAGCATGGCAGCTAGTGATGCAGCTACTTTAATAAGCACGAACCACTCTATATCCATCGCTGATATTTTAAATTATCTTAGATTGAATGCCAGTAATGAAAGAAAAAGGTGCTTGGTATAGGGGGAAGCAGTTTTAAATGTTCAACATAAAATATTTTTGTGGGAGAAACAGTATCGCATCTTCGCCTTCAATATACATAATAGAGGAGTTGCTAAGGAGTAGCAGTATTAGTTCCACCCCACATGACATAAACCTAATTATCAACCCTTGCCAGGGTACTGATCATATAAAGGTACTAATCAAAACATATTATAGCTCGCGCAAAGAAAGAAGGGGGTCAATCAACTGTCAATCAGATTCGTTCTCTTATCGAATGCACAATCTAGCGATTAACGAACGACGTGGCAGACGAATCTTGCGATGGAGATTTTATAGTATCATAGCCAAAGATGGAAGCGACAACCACCAATCAGAATCAAGACTAACCAGTTGATTCCTGATATCCAAGGTATGTTATCTTTATATACCTTGCCTGATATCTTTGTCTTTCGGTGTGATTTTGTGTCCTTTAAAAAGGACCCTCTTTCGGAGATTGTGACTGTGGCTGAATGCATCGATCGTTATCTTCATCGAGGGATTCGTCGGTCAAATCGTTCGTTAATCGCTAGATCTGTGCAGTCAATAAGAGAACGAATCTGATTGATCCATTTTTTCGTTGCGCGAGCTATAATATGTTTTGATTAGTACCTTTATATGATCAGTACCCTGGCAAGAGTTGATAATTAGGTTTATCTCATGTGGGGTGGAACTAACACTGCTACTCCTTAGCACAAGAGCTATTATGTGTATTGAAGGCGAAGATGCGATACTGTTTCTCCCACAAAATATTCCATGCTGAGCATTTAAAACTGCTTCCCCCTCTACCAAGCACCTTTTTCTTTCATTACTGGCATTCAGTCTAAGATAATTTAAAATATCAGCGATGGATATAGAGTGGTTCGTGCTTATTAAAGTAGCTGCATCACTAGCTGCCATGCTGTGAGGTATCGATTGCTGTTCACCTCCCCTCTTCGGCGGCCATATTGGAAGCTTGAGTCATTGGCCCCTAGAGGGCTGACGACTGCCAATTGCGGCACATGGACAGTTTTCCCAATATACTGAGAAAATAGTGTGTGTGTTTCAAATTGTCAGCTAAATTAGTGAAGTTTTAAGACGAGTGCAATTTATGGTATTACAATATTAGCTTAGCTAATGAGTACGAGTGTGTAATTCGCAAAAGATGTTTGTAAAATGTAATCATTTATAGTTATGGCTTAAATTACAATTTGAAGTAGTTAAACATATTTAATTACGATTGGGCAAACTTGTAGTAGCAGAGACTTTAATTTTTTTTTAGCATGAACTGTGGACTTTAGTTTACTGATACACATTAGATAAAATTGTTAGCCCAAAATATTTCAGCATTCAAAGAATGAAAAGCAACGTAAGAATGTATTTCTTGAATACTTACGCATTATCTGTTTGATTATGAAACATGTCATAACACGTTTATTCTGAGTAACTATTTATTTGGAAGTGTGCTATTATTTCTAGCAGATTTATAGTACTGTGGTTGTTGAACTATTGCAAATTTGAAGACGAATTGTAATTAGAAAGACTTTAGTAGCAGGTTATGACTGTGTTAGGCTAGTGAGCCTTTGACCCTTTAAATTAAGTTTTTGTTGGCATTCGCAACTGAATTCTGTAAGGATAAGAATTATTGTTTACAATATTAATGTAGCAGCATGTTTATTTTTGTCATAACGTTTATGTACGAATTTAAGTTATTTTGATTAGAACTAGGCTGTTATTAAGATTTATTTGACTATTATTGCAATTTTCAACTGTAAGAGCTATCTTTGCTTAGATGTAAGCCATTGAATTAGAATAAGTAGATTTCTGCGCAAGAAACGTTTTTCCTAATTCAATTATTAATTTTATTTAATTCCATAAATTTTACTCATTTGGTTCCCTGACTAAAATTGTTGGCTTGTGTCATTCTGTTATCCAGCAACTTCCGCACTTTCCACTGCGCATACAATTGGAACGTGACAATCTAACTATGTAAGTTAATTTTTTCATTGCGTCTCTTATATTAACCTTTTATATGATATAAGTTTGACATCATGAGATATTATTAATGAATCTACAATTTATTTATTAATGTACGTTATAAACATAGAGAATCTCATTAATTATTTGCCTACTTCTTGATAGCCAGAAGAATCGCTTCCTATATTGCTAGTGAGGGATTCGGATTCTTCGCCTTCAGGTTTTTCTTCTGAATTGGACCGTATCTAAAAATTAACAGATTATCTCGTTAACAGTAATTTAATGAAATTTGCTGTAATCTTAAAATAAACTGAATAAATTGTTGATTGTTATATTTTTATTTATATTAAAGTGGATAAGATCATCTTCTGAATTTGAAGAATACTTATCATAAAGAATGAAATTAGTAAGATTTTCAGAAATTAAACTTCTGCTCTTTGAAACGTGACAAAGTTGTGAAAGAATAGCTCAAGATGGATCCATGAGGTTTTAATCATACGCTTTACGTCAGATGTTAAATTATTGATGAAAATTGCTTTTCTTTCTTATTTTTCATCAAAAAACTTGTGAATTTTCACTAAGAACAGATTTCACCGAAGCGCGATTATGTAAATTTTCGTGTAATAAAAGCGCAACGAGATCTCGCTATTCAAGAAGACGCTCCTGAATCAGCGCCGAGGATACAAAGATGAGTTTTACCGGGCTTTGCAAAAGTTCTGTTACACTCTTTACATCCCCCCAAAAATGGACTGCTCATGATTTGGATAATTCCATTTCCACAAAAGGATCAAATAATATATTGGAAATTACGTGTTAACCTCTGAGTGATCTTAATGTCCACGACAAAAGCCATGGAAACGAAACGAGTAGAGATCGCTGCTCTCCTGCGCGCTGGCCACACGAAGTCCGAGATTGCCAAGCTCCTCAAAATCAGCCGGATGACCATCCACAGAGTTGCGGACAGGCGCAAGAATGGGAGAGACCTTAAAGATCAACTTCGTTCAGGTAGACCTCAAGTTGTCAACCGTTTGGCTGTGAGAAAAGCCTTCGAACAAGACCCGTCGCTCCCGTGTAGTTCCCAAGTGGATACCGGCTAACGGCGGCTGATTACAAGGATATCCTGGCCAGAAAAGTCCTTCCCTGGGTGAAGAAATGCGGACTACTTCTTTCAACAGGACGGTGCCCCTGCCCACACGGCCAACACTGTGCAAAACTGGTTGGGGTCCAACATGACCTTCTGGTCAAGGGCTTTTGGCAGTCGCCAGACCTCAATCCACTTGACTACAGCGTGTGGGCGCATGCCGAGGGGAAGGCCTGCAAGGTCCGTCACAGCAACGTCGACGAGCTGAAAACATCTGTCAACCGTGTGTGGACCAGAATGAGGAAGGACTACATTCGCAAAGTTTGCAAGGCTTTTCGGCCTCGTCTGGAGCGGGTTCTTGATGCAGATGGTGGCTACATTGATTAAATGACTAATTACAATGTTATTCTACATGATGGCACAATAAGAACATGTCTAACTGCATTGTGAACATCGTCGTGTCCATTTCTTTGAGGGTCGTCACGAGTGTAACAGAACTTTTGCAAAGCCCAGTACTCCAATCCTCCCTCCATTCCTTTGACAGCAGGTGAACTTAAGCCGACCAAGTAGTTTGGAGCGAGAATGCTTAGAGACATCGGCTGCGACTGAGGAAACTCCTTCCCTCATCCGTATTTTAAGATATATTCCCTCATTCAGTTTCGAAAACACAGCCCTCCAAGTTGGGAAACAACAAAATTACTAAATTTCAAAAATGATTCTTTTTTGCAATTTTCCTTATGAGCGGTTAATTCAATAGTATTAGATTATTTTTATGGCACCGAAGTTGTATTTGAGGAGTTACATTATCTATCGCTCTCTCAATCTTTTATTTCCCGTGCGGGCTTTGTACTTAAAGCACAGTCCCGATCTCTTCTGTTACATTATGTCTCTTGAGACATTCCTTTACGGCAGTGTATTTAATTAACTGTTGTAAACAGGTTTTGTTTGGCTCTTGCCTCTTTCATTTAAGAGATGTTTCTTCAACTGTATAGAACAATCAACGGAGGCATCGTTAATATTCTACTTACCTAATAACCGACCAAAACTGGTTTACTGAAAGTGGGACTACTATATACAAGGGGTTATTCTTAAATATAAGAATGTTCTAATGAGGATTTATTACATGACTTACTTCACATGTTTAAATTATCGACGAAAATAGGAAAGAAAATTCCACACCCTGGACTCGAATCAGTTACCTCCAGCTAATCGCTAGCAATCAGTAACAACCTGTAGGCATCGAATCATTACATGTTTTTAGAACCTTGATCGGACTATCTTTCCTAATGTGGTTATATTCATTAAAGTATAACTCAGGAATGTTCTAATGAGACTGTATTACACGCCATACCTCAGATGTTTACATTATCGAATAAAATAAGAAAAAATTCCAAGACCTGGACTCGAACCGGAATCTTCAGCAAATTGCTTTGACGTCATAGTGGTTCAATTAAGTAAATTTCAATATTTGACGTACTACTTAAGCTCCTAATATTATTTACGCAGTGGCTACGTACAGTGCAACCTTGTACGCCTTCCGTTCAATGCAACGGAAGTGGCAAGCTGTGCCGCCATCTGCCGACAGAATCAAAACAGTATTGTATGGATTCCGACGTTAGAGGGCGTGTTTTGGCTAGCTGTTGTTATAGCAACCACACAATTGGCATGTCACGGTCGTGTGGATTTCAGATTTTCTTTTTTTCTGCTTTCTGGATGATTAGCCATTGTCGAAAGGAACCATGCCTTAAAGGTAAGCCAGCATTTTTTGAGCGTTCTAGTTTTGGGTTAGGTTGACTGAGGTTAACTTTGGTTTAGCCATAAAATGAGGTCCCGTAAATTTTTGGCAGCTATTTCTGTGACCACTAAAATATACGGATCATTAGCCTCCTGTAACCGGCCGAGGGGAAACCAACTGCCCCCTGTAAACAAATAGGTTGGGTACGTATGTAAATCGACGTCGCCGTGATCGAAGCGAGGGAGCGTGCGCCGCGGGCAGGGGACGCTGGAGCGGAGCGATGGCGTCCGCGTACTAGTATTGTTGGTAGATGGCGGTATAGCTAGCCACTTCCGTTGCATTGAACGGAAGGCGTACAAGGTTGCATTGTACGTAGCCACTGCCTATTATTTATATTAATATTACTTAAAGGTAAATTCTTAAGTCACTCAGAACTTGGTTTAAATATCGAAAAATTTTATTGATATATATATATATATATAGGGTGTTTCAGAGCACCGGTATCAGCATTTTTTCCTTGGACGGAATCTGAATTGGATATTCGAACTTGAAGATCTGCCCTTAACGACGAGGGTTGGCATGTGTTTTCAGCAGGATATCAGCCTTGCTCATTACATGCGAATTCCAGAGAGGTCGTCGATCGCATATTCTCCGTGTGATGGATTGGTAAGATTGGACCGTAGCATGGACCATCAATTTCCAGACCCCTCTCTCCCTTTGATTTTTTCCTCTGGTGACGGGTAAAAGAAGTTGTCTTCCAAGAATAGCCGACAATGAGGGAAGATATGCTCAAAGCTAACACATGAAGAGAACCTCTAGGCCTGTAATGACGTGAAAAGGAGACTGCGCAAAATTCCAGCAGCAAACTGGACGCAGTTATGGGATGAAATCAACACCTGCTTTGAAATTATTTATTACCTGAAGGAAGATGTTTGGGGAAAAACGTTTCTTACAAAAGTTGTTTCTTTTTCCAACACCCCTCCAACGACACCCTGTTCCCATTTAAAGTTTTTGGGTGGATCCCGGGTATGCTCCTTTCCAGCTACTTTTGAAAAATGGGATAGCCATCATTAAATTCTTCACATATTATTTATCCGTGTAAATCCTCCCCCCTCCCCCAAGCTCTAGGACCTCTAACTTTCGAGGAAAAAAGCCTGATACGAGTGCTGTGAAGCAACCTTGTATAGGGAGCGTTTCTAAAGGAAGTTACCAAACATTACACACGGTTAGGATACACCAAAAGAAACAGTTTTTATCATAGCATGGGAGGGGGGTCGGAATCGCATCATTGTCCAGCAATCATTAACAAGAGTTGCAATCTTCTGATGTGATTCTCTCCATGATCAACCTTATATTGCAATTCCACTTATCCTGTGCCTAACTGCTATTGGTCGAGGCGTAATCACATCGTACCTTCGTGCTGCAACTAATGAGAAATTAGTTTTTATTTTCTTTATAAAGAACCTCAATTCTTAAATTTTTAAACGGTCAGTAAATGCATGCATAATAAATTTCATGTCACTACCATTGAAGAGGTGGTTGCCCCCATAGCAGTCGCCACCGAAGAAGTCCGTGAATGCCAGGACGCTTTGGCAACTTATAGGGGTCAATATTGCGACAATGCAATGCATGTATCGAAATGGCTAGTGGACATTTTGAGCAGCTTTTTAAGCGTTGTTTTCAAGTGTCAATA
This sequence comes from Rhysida immarginata, assembly GCA_023313115.1. NCBI lineage: Eukaryota > Metazoa > Arthropoda > Chilopoda > Scolopendromorpha > Scolopendridae > Rhysida > Rhysida immarginata. The sequence goes on along the minus strand of JAHWFO010114482.1, from coordinate 6,159 downwards.
AATTATTAAAAATGACTCTAACCATAGCTATCAACACAAATTAGCAGCATTTAGACATATGGTATACAGAGCGCATGTCATCCCTCTGAACGCAAAAAGCAGAGAAAATGAACTTAAAACAATCGAGGAATTTGCCAGATTGAACGGTTACCAGAAAGAAATAGTCAACAGCATCTCCAAAAAAGTAAAACACAAGATCAACCTGGAAAACATCACCACACTATAGAAAGGAAACATCCCAGGAAGAGTGTTAGCCTTGCCCTACAATCAACAACTAAATAAGGGCATGAGGAGGATCGCAAGAGAATTTGGCCTTACTATAGTCTATAGGAGTTCCAACACAACTAAAAAACAGATAAAGAACCCAAAGAATATAATTCCGCAGGAAAATAGACCAGGAGTCTACACACTACCATGTGCCAAATGTAATGCGGTTTACTACGGGCAATCACGGAGAGCAATCAAGACAAGAATTGGTGAACACTTGGCATGTATCAGGAAAGGAAATTTTGCAGTATCGAGATTCGCTGACTATATCCTAGATTGCCAACATGACTATAATCCTGAAGACTTTGAAATTATTTACAGCACAAGTGACCCGAAACTGTTGAATTTCCTGGAGTCGTATGCCATCACCAGTGAAGAACCTGCTAATTTACTAAACAGTGACTTGGGCCCCATGGACGTGACACAATTGAGAGACTTGGCAAAACTTTTGCATATTCCCAAACTGACCTATGGAAAGAATAAACGCACCATGGACAACAATGACTCCTGATTGGTTGATCATCGTCTACCTGTAATTTCAATTTATGTTTTTTAAAACTTGCATTTATTTCTGTAATTGGATTGTAACTAGCTGTCTTTTACTATATAAGCGACTCTGTAATTCTTCTACTTTATCGGAACAGAACTTCTCTGGTCTGATCAAGTTCTTGTATACGCTGAGGAAGGCAGCTTGGCTGCCGAAATGCGCATACGTTGTAATAAACATCTGATGTGGATTAGTGGTTTCCTGTTGTTCTTGTTTTCTTGTCAATAAACTAATTGATATAATGCTGTCTTTTTCAGTCCACGTTACGTGTCTTCTCTCTCCCATAGCCGGACAACGGTAGAGTTTGCATGCTATGAGTTCGCAACTGTTTGTTTTGGTGTCCCCTAACTCTGTATAACGTTTGGTAACAACCTTTAGATACATTCTGTATAGTGTACTCTATTGCCCCTTATTAATGTGCAAAAATATATTTGAATTTTCTGGTACAATTATCTTTTAAATAATTTGTATAATTTATCTCAATAAGAAATGGAAACTTACCGCAGAATGCCTTCGTACTTTATATAGACAAAATGAAATAATGGCTACGACAATGACGAGGATAACGATGACTGCTATAAGGGACATTGAAAAATTAAACCAAAGGCCATTATTCTTTGATTCTTTATCTACTTCATGTATATTTATTATGTGGTTGGTAAACTGCTTGCTGGCTGAAGCTGGCGTTGAAAAAGTTGACTCTTTTTGAATTTTTTGACCTTTTACGATCTCTAGTATAGAGCAGAGTTGCTGATCGTTCTGGTGTACACAAAACCATGCTGATTCGTAATTCTTTTTTTCTATATGATGCACAGAACGAACAGTTTGGTTATCTGGCGTATATGGAATTGAAAATTCTAATTGTATAGCATCCACCCAGAAAGGGCTAGTAATATTCGCTTCAAACTTTCCACTCCCTTTAAAGAATTCTATAGTTAACACATCATAAGTTTCAGATACAGATTTTTCAATAGAAGCTAAGAAATAAAAGCGAGAAAACTCATTTTTTAGAGCAGCTTGAATCGAATAAAATTCTTTTGATTCTACTCTTATGGCTTCATGTTTACCATGCTCTATCGCTATCTTGGAAATAGAATTTTTGTATATTTCTGACGCAAGTGAAATAATGCTGTTGTTTTTATACAATTTTCCCTCACGAAAATAAAATTCGGCATTTAAATTCCATTCAAATTTTGGAGGATATGATCGACAATTTGACGGTTTCACTTGCAAATATGCTGGCAGTTCTGTTCTAAGAAATGTAGAAAGTTCTTTGTGATGAGCATCCCATTGAAACCAACCGATTTTATTCGGATTAAGTTCGTCTATCTTATTTACGTTTTCCGAAAATAATAATTCATCTCTACCGTGCTCAAAGAAAAATAATTTGTTATCCAAAGCATTAACGGGCTCTGTATAGTTAACGAACATGATCTTGTGGAGATCTAAGGATAAGCGTTTTATTTTATTACCAATACATAGAGTTTGATTGACTCCAATGAATAGTGAATGGAACTTTATACAATAGATCGTTTTGTCAGCTTTCAGACGAAAGGCAGAAAATTTTCTAGTGTATATTCCCATATCGGAATGCGTTCTGAAGTATGTTTGGCAACACAGTCGATAGTTATTTGAACAAACGCGAAAATCTTCTCCATAGCCATCATAAACGGTGCATCTTGTTGTAGAATTAGACAAAGATCCACAGTCGTGATGTCTTCGATAAGTATCAGGACTGCAAAAATATTCATTTTTATCGGTACAAGCACATTCACATTCAACGGAAACGTCAGGTATAAAGAAATCGTATTTATCCTTTATTTTGTACAGAATCTCTGTTTTCTGTAATGTTACATGCAGCTTGGTTTTCATTTTATCTTCGATTTCATTAAATGAAACCGATTGAGGTGTATGTGTTGTATTAGCTTCATGAAATATTATGAACAGAAGAGTGATCAGAAAGAAGACGATAGATACATTAAAGATGATAAGCATATTCCGTCTTGCATCTCTTTGGGTCGTCATGGTTATAAAAATACTATGAAAAAAAATGAAGAAAGGAAGTTAATTAATTTAATTGCACCGAATGTTTCGGCATTTAAATCCATAAACTTAATATATTTTACCAAGATAACTTGATTTTAATTTCAGCTTCAGAACATTTTCTTCTAATTTATTTCCTTTACGTAGAGGTATTGTTTTCTATTCCTCCCTGAAAAGAAAATATTAAATGATTACGTGGAATGGCTAAAAAATTTCTCGAAATCTATACGATACACAGTGCCAAAAGCTTAGGCCCAATATGAAATTTAACAACAAAAAAATCTTAAGGATAAAAAGAGGCAGGAATGATGGTTTGCTAGAAAAAACAAACGCATTCAAAGTTCTGTGCAAAGTTTAAATTAAACAAAATTTAATATACGTGTACTTTAGGCCAACACCAAGAAAAACGCATGTGTTAGTATCTAGTTGGTCCACTTTCTGCTGTAATCACAGTCTCTATTCTTTCGGGCATACTGTCCACAAGTTTTTGATATGTTTCAGCAAAAAAGTTTTCCATAGTTCTGTTAGATTTGGGGCGCTCGTCCTAACACCCCAAAGATATTCAATGGATTGAGATCGGGGCTCTGTGCAGGCTAGTCAAGTTCTTGTACCCCCATTTCATCAAATCATCTGTCTAAACCCTAAAGTTATGGGAAGGTGCGTTATCCTGTTGAAGGGGTAAAGAGCCATTTCCAGAGAGTGAAGTTGTCCAGAATGTTTTGATAAACGCTTCGGGTTAAGATGACCAGCCACAGAAACCATTGGCCCAGACCAAACCACGAAGAGCATCCCACACCAACACTGATCCTCAGTCAAACTACACAGCTTGCCAGATGACGTTCTCCAGAAATAGACCATACGTTAATTCTGGGATCCGATTGCCAGATGATGCAACATGACTCGTCACTCCATTCAACCATCCGCCATTGCTCCAGACTTCAGTGACTTCAGATGTCTGCTGATGACCCAACGACCTTAAGGACCCGTATTTGCCATAACACCATGGAACCCTGGAAGAGTCACTCCTTATCCCAAATCCACAAAAACGTGGACGTCCAAGCCAGGTCATGCAGAATTTAAGAAATTAGAATATTTGGAACTCCATCAGCTCTACAATATCCCTCTGGAGATCACTGCTGAGAAGAAGGACTTGTTAGCAATGAGCCAATACCTCAAAAAAGAACATTCGGAATTCTATGAGAAGCTGGTGACAGAGGATGACGTGTAATGATGAAAATAGAAATAACCAATGAAAATATTCTGAAACTAAAAATCTTTTTTAAACATTTAAACTTACAAGTAAGTCTTTCTAAACAAACTGGATCAAAGGCCTTAAAGAGGACGATATATACAGCAATGATTATTTAGAGCCATCTTAGCAGACACAAATTCAATAAGTCAGGCCGAAATGCCCAGGACCGATAGGATTTTAAAGCATTCGAGAACGAAAAGGAAAGCATTTGATTTGTAAAGAAGCCTTTCGTGCTTAAGAATTAGATGAGGTTGCTAAGGAAGCCTCTGGTTGCTAAGCAAGGCGTACTTCTAAGGGAAATGTATAGTTCAAATGAATAAAACTACCTGAAAAGTTGAATGGAGAAAGTGGCAATTCTCTCTAGATTAGAACATATACGAATCCTTTAATTTTTAAGCATTCCTATTTAATTAAATAAGCGTTAATTGTTGAAGCGTTCTGTGAAAGGGTCAGTTTTTTCTTCATAAAGTATTGCCAACGCTTTTCTACGTAAGCAAATACCATTAAAGGAATGATTAGCTACTAGCTATTGTTAAAATTTGCCTAACGTAAACTAACTATTGATAATATAAGGTATAAGTGTCACGGAATTCGACCTCCATCACGAATTCCGATGACGTTGGCATACGCTTTCGCTCTTGTATCTTCTGGCATTAGGAGAGGAGGGCGAGGCGACGTCAGCAACAGCAACACGCCCGGACCAATGGGAAGGAGAGACGAGAATCGAGCGCGGAGCTAGAGATTCTGACAGGAAAAAACGGAGAGGAGTTTTGACGGAGAGAGGTTGCTTGTCTCGCCTGCTGGTAGCCCTCATGAAGAATCCAGTAGACTTCGAAAAGATCTTTACAACGTAGCCAAGCTGACGGGAAAGGTAAAGCGTTCCTCGCCTGGGGGTCTGGGCTGAGCTCGTCGACAAGTGTCGATGGTCACGTGGTTAATGACGCATTTGTCAATTCGAGCTAGCATGAACACGACTTGTCTACAGAGTCTACAGTGTACAGACCCTACATCGTCGATTTTCTAGGGTAGACTTTGACCATCGACAACACTCGACAACTGCCTTATTCTTGTCTACAATTCAAGAGCAGTCGACTATGCACTCGGCGATAGTTATTTCAGAATTTAGCAAAATCTTTTTTCCTTCGTTTCCAGCCTGCAGGCTAAATACACATAGCTCAAGAATACACATTTTCTAAAAATATTAACAAAAACTTGTTTACAAATATTTACATACATGAAGTACTCTCTTGTGCTACGAAACTTGAACTGTGAAAATAATAATATAGTATGGCTACCGGTATGTGTTTAAGTATGTATTTATGTGTATACATGGATAAATGTGTAAACTTATGTATATCAGTATATATCATCTAGCCATACATGTGTAAATTTGTGTATAAATGTGTAATATGCCACTTATAAATAGATTTTATCGAGTTCGACAGCTTGTCGATGAATTCAGCCTAGACCCCCTGGTTCGACGAGCTGGCGGTCGGAATCGAACGATTCGGGAAAGAGGAGCGAGTGTTGCAGCGAAGACAACACGGCGGAGGCTTCGCCAGCGTGGCAGAGAGTCGACGAAAGCAGTGTTTTGCTTCCCCCGCCGCTCGAGACGATATTGCCGAATGTACCGTGTAGGTCCGTCGCAGAAAAGTCAACGAGCCTCGTAAGTGTTCAGTTTATAGTTGGTAATAATGCCACGGTATCTGGCTACGCCATTATGTACGTATCCTAACGGACTTGTAGGATTTTGTGCTTGTGCTGAATTTGTGATATCTTCATTTGTATTTGTTTACGATTACGATAATTTTCATTCACGTTATTTTGATCAATTGGTGCTTTGTTTCTGCTTTGTTTTTGCACTAATACTAAATTAGTGTTGCTTTGTTTCTGCAATTCGCAATTCGTTTATTTGATTTATCAGTTGTGATAACGCTTTACACCGAAACATAAGTTGCCTGTTTGAAGGTATGATTAGCATTATTTATTTGTTGGTACTGATGTATACAACGTGTCCCAAAACTCAACGATAAGCTTGTACCTACGAATC
>JAHWFO010114481.1:470248-583969 GCA_023313115.1 Rhysida immarginata | reverse complement strand
AATTTTTTCTCCTGAAACATCTGTGAAAATTCATTTTTTATCATTTGTACGGTAGCCAGCTGTGTACAGCAATATATTATTATTAGATTTTATGTTGATATTTTATTAGACTTAATTTAGCAGATCTATGTTTAATGGTTAATTACTCAAAATGTAATTTCTCTGGCTCGGAAGGGCTCATATTCCATGCTATATCTTATTAAGGATGGATACCTTCATCCATCTCTGATCTTATAATTCAACTTATTTATAACAGCAGATAATTTTCATTTATTTTAACGTTAAAGAGTATTCTCAAGTTCTGTGGAAGACAATTACCTGAAACACACAAAATTTTTATAAATAAACTTAAGTCACCCAAAATATAGCTGAAGAAACCCTCCTTCATCCTAAGATTTCCATCTCATCCCCCGGGTAACTCGCATCTATGTCGATTGCAGCACCACCGCTACTATCATCAAGTCGGGAATCAACCACGTAGCATTGCGAGTAGTAGCCGTTGCCACACTATTCTTCTAGCCACTATAGTACAATAGCTACAGAGTAAAGAAATAACAATAGCGAATGCTTTGTAGAAATGGTGATGGTTGGTTGGTTGGTTGATTGGAATTTTAGGGCGTCGGCTGCTATGGCCATTTTGCGCCCGACAGAAAGTTTAAAAACCCACAGTTTAAGGGGCCAAAAGTTTTAAAAAATCAGATGAAAAAAAATATAAAAACCTGAGTGACAAAGATGGACAAACAATAAAAACTATGACTATGAGATTTTAAAATCATTAATAAATTTAAAAACAGAAATTTTTCGCCAGGGTTCGCCCGTAATAAGAAATATTAGCATAGGGCTGTGTAAGTCATTAGTGTGTAAAGGGCACTAACTGAGTATAAAATAGGTGATTAAAATCTATTTTCTTCTGAGTTGACCCCTAAAAAAAAACTGATGAATATGATTAGTGTGTAAATGGCACTAAATGAAACCTATACTTAATGATCAAATATATACAATGCAAAAGCAATAAAAGGATGACTATATGAATTTAAAAACATGAATAATTTTTAAAAAAAGAAACACTTTTTTAAAAATTATGGGGTTGTTCCCCAACAAAAAATCTAAGGAATGATTCAGCCCTAATGAGCGTCGTAACTTAGTGTGTAAAGGGCACTGGGTTAGAATATGCTTAATAGTCAGCATTGCTCCACAAGAACACAATGGCGCTGGTTCTTTTTTTAATAAATGGAGGTGAGTAAGACGGCTATGACCAATCCTAAGCCGAGTAAGAACGACATCTTCTCGCCTGTTTGCTAGACAAGGTAATGACCACGGTGTGATGGCAGGCTTTATTTCAAATAATTTATTAGCAGGGTTCAGAGGCCAAGAATCCTGCCAAGAAGATCTGAGTTTTTTGGAAATCACCGGGTACAAATGCTCGGGGATTGAAAGCAATTCAGAGATCGGTAAATGAGTAATCGCGTGTTTTGCCGCCTTATCGACCCGTTCATTTTGTAGGATACCCATGTGACTAGGGATCCAGACAAAATGAATACTGGTACCTTGAGAATCCAGGTAATGAAGATATTCCTGGATTCTTTGAACAAACGGGTTTATAGAATTAAATGATTCCAAAGATTGCAAAGCGCTCAGTGAATCAGTGAATATCCAGATGTTTGAATTTGGATAATTAAAAGCGAACTCTAACGCTTTGGCTATGGCTACCAATTCCGCTGAGAAGATGGAGAACTCGTTTGGCAAATGATATGAAAATACACTGTTATCTATAAGGAACGCACAGCCAACCCCGTCCTCTGATTTGGACCCATCTGTATATATGTGGAAGCCATCAGGAAGGGTTTCTAAAAAAACCTTAAAGAGTGCGTTAATTTCAGCTTCCATAAAATTTGATTTTTTCCCAGCAAATAAGTTGTAATTTATGTCTGGTTGGGGGAGAATCCACGGAGGGACCTCTCTGACCTCTCGGCTATGCATGGCTGGAAATGGGAGGTTCAGGCTCTCTAGAAGATTTTGGAACCAATTATTAATGCTTCTAAAAGAGTGATGGGGAGGAATACTAGGTTTATCAAAAAAACAGGCAAAAGCTGGATGTTCACTTTCACCATATACGCGAAGAGCATATTTGAGGAGGAGTTTGGCTCTTCTAAACCATAATGGGGGTTCAGAAGCCTCCACATAAAGGCTCTCTACGCTCTTCTTATGCCTCGGTTATGGACGGGATCTAACAGCTTCAAAGTGCTCTTTGAAGCTGAGGCATAAACAATGCTTCCATAGTCTAATTTAGATCTAACTAGAGAGCCGTATAAAAACAAGAGCATCTTCCTATCAGCGCCCCATTTGATAGCGGAAATAGAGCGCAAAACATTCATGGCTTGTAAGCATCTCGCTTTTAGATTACGAAGATGTGGGAGCCATGATAGTTTCCTATCAAAGGTCAGACCCAAGAATTTATAGGAGTCCACCACTGAGATAGGAGATCCATATAGTGTAAGGTCCGGGTCTGGATGGAGACCTCTCAAATAACAAAAGTGGACAGCCCTTGTTTTTTGGGGTGAAAATTTAAAGCCTACTTCGTTGCCCCAGGTAACAAGCTTGTTGATGGCTAGTTGCAGTTGACGCTCAATAAAGAACATTGATGAACCTCGACAGTAAATGGCGATGTCGTCCACGTACAGGGAATAGTTTACAGTGGATGGAAGTTGTGAACAAGCCTCATTAATAGCAATGAGGAAAAGAAATGGACTCAGCACACTTCCCTGTGGGACACCATTATCCTGCGTAAAATGGTCCGAGAGCGTTGACTCAACGCGAACTCGGAAGGTTCTATTTGCCATGAAATTACACAAGAAAGAGGGAAGACGTCCTGTAAGGCCGTACTTCCGCAAAAGTATTGCTATTCCATGTCTCCAAGTTGTATCGTAGGCTTTTTCCAGATCAAAGAACACCCCTACGACATGCTGTCTATGTCTCTGTGCGAAATGAATCTCATGCTCCAACCGAAGAAGGTGATCAACAGTTGAGCGAGATTTGCGGAAACCGCACTGAAATCTGGACAACAGGTGGCTTTTTTCCAGATACCACATAAGTCGGACAGAGACCATCCTTTCCAAGACTTTGCACATGCAGCTAGTTAGTGCTATTGGTCGATAGTTTGCAGGACAAGAGTGGTCTTTATTTGGTTTTGGAATAGCAATAACAATTGCCTCTCTCCATATTGTTGGAATCTCTCCTAAAGACCAGATGTAATTATATAACGAGAGAAGGTGGCCATAAGCTTCCTGCGTCAGATGTTGCAGGAAAGAGTATAACATTCCATCTGGACCTGGAGCAGAATCTCTGGAGCAGCGAAGGGCATAATGTATTTCCCGTAAAGTAAACGGGAGATTATATTTTTCGAGGTTTCGGGATTTAAACTTTATAGTATGCGATTCCTCGAAAAGTTTTCGTCTTTGAAAGGAGACACTGCAATTTTTTATTCGTGAAACCTCAGCAAATGCCCTTCCGAGGATATTAGCAACCTCTTTCGGGTCAAAGTATGTACGCCCATTTTCAATGAGAGAAGGGAGTTTATCCGGGAGTCTTTTTCTATTTATTTTCCTAATCATGTTCCATACAGTTTGAAGGGGGGTGTTTTTATTAATGGAGGAGATATAAGCTCTCCAACAGAGCTTCTTATTATTGGAAATGATTAGTTTACAACTGGCCCTTTTTTTCTTATAAGTAATAAGATTCTCGATAGTTGGTTGTGCGGAAAAAATGCGGAGAGCTCTCTTACGTTCTCGAACCGCTAGGGCACACTCTTCATTCCACCATGGCACTGGGATTTTCGTGGACGAGAATTTACACTTAGGAATGGATTGTTCTGCCGCATGGAGGATGCGGGAAGTGAAATCCTCTACAGCCTCATCTACAGACGGAAAGGGTGTTTTATTCTCAAACTGCAGATGGGATTGGAAGACCTGCCAGTCTGCTTTATACAATTTCCAACGTGGTAGAGGGTTGGAAAAAGTAGAAGAACTCAGGGAAATACTTATCGGGAAATGATCACTACCATGTAAATCTGAGAAAACGTTCCAGGCTAAATTGGGTGTGAAAGATGAAGAGGATATAGATAGATCGATGCATGACACAGAGCCGTTGGCTGAGTGGAGAAATGTTGAAGAGCCATCGTTTAATAAATTGATGTTAAAAGCATTCAGAACTTTCTCTATCATATATCCTCTTTCAGAGAGCTTTCTAGACCCCCAAATGGGATTATGGGCGTTAAAATCACCCAGAATAAGGAAGGGACTTGGCAATTCACAAAGCAAGGATGATAAAGAATTTTCATCTGTATATTGATCCGGAGGTAGATACAGTGAGCATACAGTTAGAGGTGAGAGATCTTTGAATAAGACTCTAACTGCTACCGCCTGGAGATTAGATGTTAAATTAATGGTAGTAAAAGGCAAAGATCTTTGGACTAAGATGGCAACACCACCACAGGCTTTATTTCCCGATGTATAATCCTTCCTAATAAAATTAAACCCTTTTAGGGTAGGAGACTGGGATGGCAAAAGGAAAGTTTCTTGCAAAGCCAATAAGGAGAAGGAGAACTTATTGACTAAGAGCTTGAGGTCTTCTAATCGACAAAAGAATCCATTAAGGTTCCATTGTAACAGTGCCATGATGGAGGTTTAAGATGAAAGTTTAAACTCCCGGGATAACTCCATCTCCTCAGTAGGAGACACGTCTAAGTTTAAAGGGAAGTCTGGCCCTCCCCCCAGAACTGGAGAATTTGGCGTAGAAACTACTATACGTTTTTTGGAGGGGTCAGAGGAAGGTGACACCTCTGACGAGCGTTTCTTGCCCTCTTCCCTTTCCGAAGTTTTTGGAGGGGTTCCAGGTGGTGTAACCGATTTCGAAGTCCGACTAGTGCTAGCAGATGGTCCTGTGGAGGTGGAAGTTCCACAGGAAAAGTCTGCAATACTTAAATCAGTCATTGTTCCAACAGACTTAACAGAAGTACGACTCTTAACCACTGCTGCATAGTTACGGACTTCATTTTGTTCTACCTGCCTACGTGCTTCCGGAAAAGACAAATTCCCAAGGACACGAACCTCTTGGATCTTCTTTTCCTTCCGCCAAATAGGACAGTCTCTTGAAAGGGCAGAATGGGCTCCCTTGCAGTTACAACACCGGAACTCGTTAGAACAATCTTCCATCTCATGTCCTGGTAGGCCACACTTACAACATACTGCATTAAAATGACAGTTTGTTCTCGTGTGGCCGTACTTCTGACATTGGAAGCATCGCAACGGGTTGGGAATAAAGGGTCTCACGTGACAGTATATATAACCGATGTAAATGGTATCCGGCAAAACTGTACCCTCAAAGGTAACAATGAAGGAGTGCGTAGGATGAGGAACACCATTCCTCCTTGGAGCGATCCGGCGAATGTCAACTACAGATTGATCATCCAATTCGGCAATGATTTCCTCGTCCCCCATTCCTTCCAGGTCCTGGCACGTGAAGACACCTTTCTTATAATTCAATGTTGCATGGGGAGAAACCGAAACGGCTTTCCCTGCAAACTTTTTCAAGGATAGCAGGGTGGTGGCTTGCTTATCCTTAAAGACTTCGATAAGAAGATGGCCGTTGGAAAGTCTTTTAACATGTTTTGTATCCCCAACGAGGCGTTTAAGTTCTTTTGAAATTAGAAATGGGGAGATGGTCTTAAACGACTCCCCACTTGCCAATTTCATCTCCAAAAACTTCGGATACTTTGGCGGTCTACGGCTAGATCTCTCTACACGGTCGTTATTTTGCTTGCAATTTGCTTGCTTATTTGTTTTACCCATAGTAAGTAAAATAAATTTTCATCTCCCTCGCTCCCCACCCACCACCGAGCCCAACAAGGGGATGCACATTGGCACCAGGGATACGAGGAGGATATAGGCAGCGCCTAACCCTATGGCCGAAGCTCCAGAGAGCAACGACCAGCCGATTGATCTGGACGGGCTCATCCAGACCACCCATCCTTCCGAGAAGCAGGGGCCAAAGTGGTGTGTTGTTCCGGAAAGCCTTCACTCAACCACCAGGATTCCCCTTTCCCCAGAAGTAGGGTCGCTGCGCACGGCAAACACGCAGGTGGACGTACTGGTCGCAATGGAGGCCATGTCAAAAACATACCTGCATTGCGAGCACCGGTCCCTTTGGGAGGGTCCACAACCGACCGGACACTTTTAGTCTGGCCTGTCTGCTAAGGCCTGTCTGGCATGGGTGACCCGATCCAGCATAGCCCTTAGCGTCACCGAGGCACTCAAGCCCCTCCACCACGTCAAGGTAGTGCCCACGGAGGGGGTAGAAATGGTGAGGAAGTTTAGCTATCTGTATGATAAAAAAAATCCCGGCTATTAAAATACTGCCAGACTTTGTGATAAAGCTCGATACTGTTGGCATTTATGCTGAAGCTACTTCAAGTGATGTCATGCTTTAAACCAATAGCGAAACGACATCACAAACTGCTCCGCTTTCAGTTTGAGGACTGGCGTTTAAAACCAGACCGATACCCTCCAATCAGAGAAGACGCAGCACAGATTCAAGAAAACCTGGAATGGTTGTGCTACTACCTCTTCACGTATTCCTCACGAATGGGCTTCGTCGCCGTGAGTTTAACATGGAGGGTACGCCGGATACATATTCTTCCCAAGTCGTTTGTGATATTTGTGGCAAACATTTTGTTAAGAAGTGTAGTTTATACTGTCATCTGAGAAATATTCACCAATCCGAAACAGGATATGTTAAAAATAAGTCGATTAGATGCCTGGCCGCTGAATGCAATGAATCATTTCATACTTTGTCAAATTACAGAAATCATTTAAGAAATATACACGACATCGAAATGGAAAGAGAAGTTCTTTAGTTTGAAACCATTGAAGGTATGTTAAATAAAAACTTAGAATATCTGAATAGCTATAAACCTATTACATTTTTAAAACAGCAGAACGCTGTCTTTAAAGTACAGGGTGTGATTATAAAGTTAGAGCCGCTGTTCCTGACATTATAGCATTATGCTAAAATGAATTTTCGGTTTGTGATGAAGAACTATGGTGAATGTTTTGTCACCCATATGGTGTTTTTCGCAAGAAAACCTTTTTTTTTTTGACAAAATGCATACCGGTTCTGACTTTATAAATATCATCCAGTATTTTCACGGCCTTGGTATAAACAAAAGTTGTTCTTAAAGTCTTGTATGTTCAAACAGTTATGAGATTTCTTTTATTCACAGAATTTTACAGTTGGCTTAGATTGGAAGAAAGCGAAAGCAATAAAAGTTATTCTGCTTCGAATGGGCCCAAACTGAATCAAGAACATCAACCTTTTTATTTTACTGCAACAGAACTGGTCATTATGCAGCAGAAGGGTCAGGAAAAAGAAGACTTAAAACTCAAGGCTCATGCAAAATTGGTGGATATTGTACATCATCTATTGAAGTGATCAGAGACCAAAAAGGAGTAACAGCAGTTTACTATAAGACACACTTTGGACATAACAACATTTTGGGACATGTGCCACTGTCAGAGACCTGCAAGGCAGAAATTGCAAGTATGTATAGTAACAATGTCATGTATGATAATGTAAATTATAGTAATTATATATCAATAATATCAACACGTACCATTTACTAGTATGTATGGAGTGGGCCAATAAAAGAAAATCCTAGCCAGGATGTGCATTTTAAAAGAATGAATGCCGTCATTCATTTGCTTTACATGTAATGAATAATAGCAGTATTTTATATGCAAACTCTACTGGATTATTCCCACTAGATATCAGTGTATCTTTTCCTGTGGATAACTATCTTTTTTTTTGGGACCACTCTGGACAGTAAAAAATGTAGTAAAATATTCCCATTTATTTACTAACAATTCAGCATTACTAACAGTAGTAATAAAGTTTTCTTAAATAGTTTAATAAACGCAATATACCCTATGACAAATATATAAAAATGTGAATTTTTATTTAACAGATAAATTAATCCAAGGTGCATCTGTGAAAAGAATCCTGAAAGATGTCAGAGTGAACAGCATCACAGGAGGTGAACTTAAAAGAGCAGCTCTTGTTACACGCACAGATATTCACAACATTCAAATAAGTATGGATTTTCAGCAGATGAAGGTGTTGCACACAGCTGTGATGCTATTAGTGTTAAGATGTGGGTTGAAAGCATGAAACAATCCATTAGCAACCCAGTTCTTTTCTTCAAGGAACATGAAGGTTTAAACCCAAAAGATTTTGTGTTAGTTTTAAGGAATTCTCATCAAAAAAAAAACCTTACTTCAATATGGCCATGATAGAATATGCATTGATACAACACATGGAGTGACAGCATACGATTTTGAATTAACAACGCTTTTAGTTGTTGACAAATATGGTGAAGGTTTTCCTGGTGCATTTATGATTAGCTCATCTGTCAACACAAATACAGTAAAAACATTTTTACAGTCAATCAAAGAGGCCTGTGGCCCAATTAGTGCAAAGGTTTTCATGTCTGATGATGCAATAATGTTCTATAATGCTTGGATTGCAGTAATGGGATCAGCAGAGCACTACTCACTTTGTTCATGGCACATTGACAGAGCCTGGCAGGGCAAAATTAACACAATTAAAGACACAAAAGTTAAAAAAGTTGTTTATAAATCACTTAAAGCCTGTCAATACCAGCTTTCAGAGGAGATTTTTAAAAAAATGTTTCATGAACTTTTAGAACAATTGTCAAATGACCCTGATACTCAAACTTTTTGCGAGTATTTGAAGTTGCATTACAGCAACAGAACTGAAGTGTGGGCATATTGTTACAGAGTGGGATTAAAGATAACTACAAATATGCATCTGGAAAATTTTCATCGTGATATTAAGCATAATTATATGGCAGGAAAAGAAACAAAGAGGGTGGATAAATGCATTGCAGTGCTTCAAGAGTTCCTGTTCAGTAAGCAATTTGATGATCTGGTAAAACTGCATAAAGGGAAACTAAGTGCAAAATTACAAAACATGCCTTCAAGACACAAGAAAGGTGAATCAATTGACTGTACTAAATTATCAGAAAATGAGTGGTCTGTTCCATCGCAGTCATATATAAATGTGAACTATTTGGTCCAGAAACTAGATCATGTATGTGATAAGGAAAACTGTATCATTGTGTGTACACTGTGTGCAGCATGCTTAAAGCAATATACCTGTACATGTCATGATTATGGCATTTTAGGAAACGTTTGTAAACATATCCATTCTGTAGGTGTATTTCAAAAAGGACTGACAGAAAGTGGCAGAAATCTTGAGTATGAGACTCAAGTTGAGAATGAAACAAGAAATCACATAATGAATATCAAGGAAGCATTTCATGGAAAAGTAGTGTTTCAAGAAGCAAGTGTGCACAGCCTCAAAAAAGTATATCATGAAATTGGTATTCTACTTGAAACTAATGAAATCCCTGAAAATGTAATTTCAGATGCTTGTTTGTATTTAAAAAAAGCTAGAGATTTATTAAGTTGTAATATCAAAGATTTTACAAAAAGCAGTTTTCCAGTTTGCTCCATTAAACAAGTTCCATGGAATAAAAACATTAAACACCAAAAAAGATTCTATTCCGTAAAAAAGAAAAAATCAAAAAAGTTAAAACTAGAAAAACCAACTATCCAAGAGACAGTTAATTTCAATAATATTCTTTGTGTTAATGAATCTAGCAAAGTAGTTAACATTGGCAATCTTGATCACAACTATTGATATATTCCATTTGAATATATACAAACACATTCTCTGATTATTAAAAAGCACTTTTAAGTTTTTAATATTGTACTGTGTTTGTATATTCGTCAGTTAAACGCGGATTATTATTAGACAATTTATCGAAAATCAAATATATATTTATTATTGTGTACTAATTATTTTATTTCAACGATCTTTCCTGTCTGTTCATTATATAGCTATGTATTTATTCTTTTATTTTCATTAATTATGTCTGCCACTCTTCCTTTTTGTAAAAAAAATAATAATAATGGTGTAATACATAAAATAAATAAATAATAAAATATTTATAATAAAATATTTATTCGTACTTTATTGATAATCATTTAAACAATTGTTAATATAAAAATAAAGTCAAAAGGCAAATTCGACATTGAATTCAGCAGAATTTTCTTTTACAAATTTCTAATGATAAAAAACAACACTAGTTTTACTTCTTATAAGAACTTCTGTGTGCTTTGATCTCGTATGGTCTGTGTATTTTTCATTTAGGAGGGGCACATTCTGCTGCCAAAAATATATTTATTTCTTATATGAAAAATAAAACTGACTAACAAGGCTACAAAAAGATCAGAGCTCTGCCATCCGTCAGCTCGATTCGAAAACGAGACAGCTGCACTGCACTGCACAGTCTTGCATTGAAAAACTCCATTACTAACGTGAGCCATTCCAGGTTTTCTTGAATCTGTGCTGCGTCGTCTCTGATTGGAGGATATCGGTCTGGTTTTAAACGCCAGTGTTTGAGGGGAACCTTAAATGCACAGGATCCCGCCATGCTCACGTTCCTCGAGACTACCCACAGAGTAAAGAAATAACTGAGGGGTCCGTCACTAGCCGTAAATCTCGTACACCCGTATGATTTCTGATTTCCAAATCATGAAATCACGCAAATCAAAGAAATCAATGTAAATCATAGAAATCAATGTAAATCACCGAAATCAACGCAAATCAAGGAAATCAAAGTAAATCACAAAGAAATCTTTAAAAATTAAAGTAAATCCTTGAAAATCGCAAAAAATTCGATGGTATAAGGCTTTCATCGCGGCCTTCTTTGTCTCTACCAGTCGCTCCGGCGAACTTCTTGACTGTGGGCGAACTCTGGCTCCGCCCTGTGTTGTTTCGAGCAACTGCACGCTCATTGTTTGCCATGGTGACAAAAACCAAAACCGAAACCAACGGGTAGAGGGCCGATGTGTTATATGTGTTCATTAAAATGTCTGAAAAATGCAGCGAAAATGATTATTTTATTTCATGTTTTACAAAATTACCACAGCAGATTCAATCTTGTTTACAAATAGCTGGCTACGATTCATTTGAAAGCATCACTGGACTCGAAGATATAACATTAATAGAAAAATACTTAAGGAAGAAAGGCCCCTCCTTAAAGAAAAACCAACCGGATGTAGCGAAGCTTGTGTTTGGACTTGATCTTGAAACACCTGAAGAGTTTGAATTATCTCCTGGACATGTCTATCTTATCAAAAAAACTGTAAGTGACATTAAACAATTCAGAAACAAATCATCTCGGAAAAAAAACACTCAAGAATCTCCTACTGAAACTGCTATTCTGCCCACTTATATTAATTCATCGCAGCACGGTTTTGAAGGAAATTCCACACCATTAAAAAAGAATAAAACACATGAAGTGGATTTAAGTGAAGTATGGAAAAAAAATTACCAACAACATCGGAAAATGGTGTCAGTTACAGACAGAACCAGTAAAAAGTTTCAAACTTGGAGAACATTACAATGTTACGTGCAATCCAACGAAACATCATAGTGTAACATGCTTGTTGTGTAATAAGGTGATTATACTGAGTGAACTGAAGAAACATGGCTCAATCCCCGTTTCAAACTATACACGACATGTTATGAAACAGTGCACACATTTGAAGAAAAGGCTAGTGAAAACTCGTTTGTTACAGACAACCCTTGCAGTAGCACATCCATGTAAGCAATCATGCATCAGCTATATTTAACATCAGACTTCTCATGTATATTCATGTGGTTTAATTTTATTACAGGTGTTATCACAGAACAGGAATGCAACACAGTCAGTGAAAATGAAGTTATATCTACTCCGTGTATGCATGCAATGCTGAAAGTGCCTTATTTTAAATTATAGAATATGTTTGTGTTAAGCACTAATGTCCTTTATAGGTACCACGTATGAGACATGCACTGATCAACAGTCTTCAAGCACGGCACAGAGCGCTAATGATGCCATCTCAGAGTAGGTTTCACATTCATCTTCATTAACATATTTCCAGTCCATGATGCATAATGCATGCATACATGCATATATATTATATATATATTCATTTTTATATATTTATTTATTTACTATACATACATTTATTTATTTTATTAAGGTTTGTCAATGTAGACTTAGATAAAGAATCAAGTCCATCTTGTTTTGAACAAACAAATGTATCACAGGATTTAATTGATGAATCTTCTCAGTAGGTAGCTTATCTCTATGTATTGTTGCCAATACAAATAATTTTGTTAAAGGAAAATTGTTTTTGAAAGTTTATTAAGGTTTATGTGTTTCATTTTTAGATCATTACCTGGGAACTACTACTCAAAGCGGGACTCAAAATGGTCAAGAACATACCGAAAGAGGTTGTCATTTTTACGCAGTGCTGTTGGTCAACACAAAATAACAGAATATTTTCATAGTATCGAAGGAATTGAAAGAATAATCAAAGAAAATTTATCATTGAAGGCTCAGCTGGAACACCTTCTACAACTTTTTCATGATGAAGATTCTGAAAAAATCAATGATGAACCCAACGTTTCGCAGTTTTTGAAACTATTACTTTATAATGTTGAAAATAATTCAGTCTGCAAAAAAGGAAGCCAATTTAGACATGATGAAATAGTGAAAAACTTCTCACAATTGTTGTTCATTTGGGGAGGCAGGCACTGTTATGAGTTCATCTCAAAAAATTTTGGTTCAGCCCTGTCTAGTGTACGACAAATAGAAAGAGTCATGGCATCTTCTGAAACAGTTGTAGAAGGTGAACTGAGAGTGCTACACTTGTTACACCATTTAGAGTGTTACAACGTTGAGCATAAATGTGTGGCATTATCTGAAGATGCTACAAAAATAGAGGAAAAGGTATGCTATGATAGTTCATCAAACCAGTGTGTAGGATTAGTGCTGCCAATAATGAAAAGCGGCTTGCCGCAATGTGGAAGTTATCCTTTTAGTTCATTTGAAGATGTAAGGCAGTATATGCTTAACAATAGTAAATCATCAAATATGTATACAGTTATGGCACAGCCCCTAAAAATAGGAGTTCCTCCTGTTTGCTTGCTTATGTTTGGGACAGATAACAAATTCAATTTTTCCTAAGTTATTGAACGTTGGAACACAATCAAAAAAAAATTACAGGAAAAGGGTATAACAGTAGTTTCCTTTGCATCAGATGGCGACCCCAGGTTACTTAAAGCTATGTGTTCCATGATGTTTCAACAAGGGCGATCTTCTGAGCTTAATGCAGTTCAAGCTAACTCCCAAACTGCACTTTTGCTTAATAAGCCATGGTTCTCGATGCATTTAAGCATCATTCTTCCTGAAAGTGAGTCAGTTTTATGTTTTCAGGATTCTGTTCACATTGTAGCCAAGCTAAGAAATAGACTCCTGAGTACAAACAACATTCTACCAATTGGTAATAATGTGGCTAACAGAGGTCATATTCTTATAGTTTTTAAAAAATTTGGCCGTGATGTGCACAATCTTCAAAAATCAGATGTTAATGTAAAAGACAAACAAAATTATGCTAGCGCTGTACGTTTATCAAGTCCAGTGGTGGTTGCTTTACTTAGTACTGTTCCAGGGGGTGAAGCAACTGCAACTTACTTGCAAATGATGCAGTATGTCGTATTGTCATTTATAGAGAAAAAAATTCACCAGTTGATAGAATAAAATTTATTTGGATTGTAGTATTTTTTTGGAGGGGTTGGAAACATTGGTTATCCAACAACAAATTTTCTATCACAAATAATTTTGTCACTAGAAATTCACAAATGTGTGTAGAACTGAATGCACATTGCCTGCTTTTGTTTTTAATCAAAATGAAAAACTCCCCTTTGGATCAGATAGATTTTTTGCCATGGCTCTTAGGAAGCCAGCAGTGTGAAAAGTTTTTTGCAGCAGCAAGAAGTTTAAGTAGTGTTTTCTCTACGGTGGTTAATTTTAACATGCAGCAGTTAATGCAAAGGTTAAAAAGACTAGATCTACAACTGAAGATCATTGCAGAGCAAACAGGTAATTTTTCATTTCCCACTTCAAAAAAGCAAATCAAGGAGAGTGAGACAATCAACTTCCAGACAGCTTCTCTGCCTACTGTCCAGGAACTCTTTGTAGCAATTGAAGATGCCAGAACACTAGCACTAAGTTACTTGGAGAAAAATGGAATCAGCAGCCTCACTGTACAAGATTTGCATAATGTAACTTATCAGACAGAAACCGATGTCTCTGCCTTTCAAGATGGAGAAGATACCGTAGATGACTGTGTTTCCGCAGACAAAGTGAACATTATTAATGCCACTGAAGCAAATAACCTTGATAGTAAGTCAGAATATTGCGTTGATGATTTTATGGCATTGAATAAATTACAAGGAGACAAACACAATAAAATGGAGAGGCTAGATTCTAGTTTTCCAGCATATAAGTTGAAAAATGCTGATCAATTACTTAGTAGCAATTCCCAATATGTAGAGTTCACCCAGAACAATCATACAGTTATTATCCGAAAAACAACTGCGTTGTGGCTGCTTAATGATTCCGAAAAGTTGTCTGCTGATAGGCTATTGAGAGTTCGTGGAAAGCAAGGGAATTCAACTGACCATGTGTACACCAAAGCTATATGTAAAACATCTGTCAATAAGTTTGATAGTTTGAATGTTGGTGATTTATGTGCTTTTAAAAGAGATGGGGGATTTAAGTTGGGGAGAATAATTCAGTTCAGTTTCTTAACAGGAAGAACAAATAAAGAAAAAAGTTATTTAAGCACTTGTTTTAAGTTCAGCAACAAGTTTAAAAGAGATGTAGGAGCATTATGTAATTGGTATGAAATCGAAAAACAAAATGACGAATTCAGTGAATTTTTTCTCACAACAGTTGATAATTTCTTTTATGAAAATGTGAAGAATTACATCTGTTCAGTTCCTGACGAGTTTGTTAATATAGATAGCTTGAAACTTTCGATGAAAACAGAGTTGTACAGATTTATAATAGGCGAATTCTGTGTTAAATAAATCAATAATATTTAACTTATTCTGTGTTCATTTATTTGTTGTAATATTTTATTGATAATATTGGCAAAAGATGTATATTGTGAAAAGTGAATATCAATAATATTGACTTAAAACAATCTAATAGTGACTAAAGTAAACGAGGTGACAGAAAGAAATCAAAAGACAGCTTTTTAATTAAAAAAATTAGTAAATACTATACTTCTTTCAGCACTAAAAAACTGTATGGCTTTTAACTGAATACAATACTATGTATATACATAGGCATTTCAACTAAAAATGACATTTAAAAACTAGCCAGGGGCAGAGATCTAGTTATTTTTGTATTTATGGCTACTTGATAAAAAAAAATTATTCATTTTTTTTTCAATGTTCTTCACGTTGTTCATATCCATTGATATGTCATTGGCAAATGCAGAACAATTCAGTTGTGTGGTCATCTCACGATGGATGCGGCCACTTGCGGCTTTACCTAAAAAAAACCGCCTGATAATTCGTTTAAGCATCAAAACTGACGATAAAACACAAGAAAAGCGCGGAAATTATAGAATAAATCATGTAAATCTTAAAAAACATATAGAAATCATAAATCATAAAAAAAACCCGGAAATCACAGGAAATCACGGTAAATCACAGGAAATCGCGGTAAATCAAGATTGATTTAGAAATCCGTACGCCATTTTAGCTAGTGACGAACCCCTCGGAAATAAGAATACTTATTTCTTTACTCTGTGAGACTACCAGACACAGCTCATTCAGCTAATCGATTAACGGTTCCGTGCGGAGTCAAAATGAAACTAAAATGAAACGTATCACTCACTGAGAAACTGTCGTAAAGGTGCAAAATGAACATCCACGTGGAGAGACGTGTTCTTAAATCCCAAACAGAATACGAAACCTTTATCAACGAATTAAACATAACTGGCATTGATTTTGCAGTAAGAGATTCTAAATCAATTGAGAATATTAAATAAAAGTAATGTAGTTAATATGTTATTATTTTCATTAGGCTTCAGAATAATGGTCCTGATAAACTAAACGAGTTCTTTCTTATAAGGTTAGTGAAGATGAATTATGTGTATCATTTGCATTACAAACCACATAACATGCCGTGCGTTCATGCCACAAGTATTATAAAGTAAACCTTCCGTGAGTAAAGTAAGTGTTATTTTAGTAAAGCTCAGTGAAAAAAGGAAGCACTTAAATTATATTTTGGTTATTTAATGTATTGATTTCTTTTTTTAAAATGACCACCCAACAGGGATAAAGCAAAATACCCAAAAATTGGAATGCCCTGTTTCCAAAATTTATCCAATATTTATACAATATTTATCATAAGTATTGTATGAATTCAAATAAGATAAATTCAAGTGTTTTTTTTTCTTAATTCAATTTCATTTTATTTCAATTCGAATCAAGATATTTTTTACAAAATTTACAAGAATCATTTATATAAGAAAATTTACAAAATTTAAGTTTACTTTACAATACTTTACAATAATTTTCAAAGGCCAAATTCGAACCCCAAAATCCGAAGCCCTTTCTGGGCTTGTATGGATATAAGTCCGGGTTACATATTTATACTATTCTTAAAACAAAGTTATAACATTAGATATATAAGCTTAAAGGAAACTCTTTTCATGAAGCTTCTTACATCCAAATTTAAGCTTACATTACATTAGATTGTTTTTGTGTTCTTCCAATATAAAAAATTAGATTTAATTAAATTAAAAGATGTTAAATTAAGTGTCCATCCTGGTAAGTTATTAAATAAGTACGGAACATAAAATTGTCTTTCTCGCTTTCCAAAATTATTAAAATCTGAGACATGTCAAAATTTAAACTCTTTCTTAAAGAATATTCTTGTTTTTTACGTTTTAAGCAATTTTTCGAAAAGTAATTTTGAGAGAATACCATACGAGGGGAGTTCAATAAGTAATGCAACACATTCCTTTTCTCGGCCAATTTTGGTTGAAAAAACTGGACATTTCTTGTGGAGCATTTTCAAGCATTTCCGCTTCGTCTCGTAAAGTTTCATTGATAAACATTACATTGTTACACACTCCTAGAACATACTACACACAGACACACAAAGGCAACACATAAGGACATACAATACAATTTAAAAAGTAAAGATAACAATCTGTTAAAATCACACCAACACGAAACAGAAATCTAAAATATCACAGCTCAACATATATTAAAAATAAAAACTACTAGAATTAAAAATAAAATTACATATTAAAATCCCATGAAGCTATGTTACTATTTAAAAATTGTTTTGTCCAATAAGATACAAGTGTTTATAAAAACTGTTAAAATTAAATAATCACTGTCGATTATGTCGAAGTACTTCCGCCATTTCGCTATCCGGTACGTCAACTTCGAACTCAGATGATGAACTCATTTCTGAGCCCGCAGGAGTATTCTCTTCACTTGGGATACCCAATCGTCGCTTTCTGTGTTCTTCTGGACTTTTGCAGTCGCTTTGGCGTTTCCTTTCATTTTTATCATTCTCCTTGTGTGTTCTATAACTCTTTCGAAATTCCTTAGACTTTTCCTTTATCCCTTCTTTTTTTTGCCAATTTCTTTTTACTAACTTCTGTATCACTTTTTGAGGGCTGAGATCTCGAAAGGTTATTATGTTCCTTCAGTGGTGTAATAACCGTCATTGTTCCCACCGATTTTGTTGATCTCGTCTGTTTTACTATACCTGCATACGATCGCGAAGATCCTTCTCTACGAGAGTTATATGTCCGTTTTGCCTCCAATTATGAACACTTGTTATTTATACGAATTGTTTGTATTTCTTTTTCGGTTTTCCAAATTGGACAATCCCGAGAGATAGCTGAATGGCCGCCCTTACAATTACTACACCAGGGTGTAGAATCGCAGGTATCCCTCTCGTGTCCTTGCTTTCCACATCTGCCACAAAGTGCAGGAAATCTGCAGTTCACTTTCGTATGTCCAAATTTCAAACACTGGAAGCAACGTAGTGAATATGGTACGTACGGTCTAACACGTGCTTTTAAGTATCCCAAGCTTATCGTATCCGGCAGAATATTTCCTTCGAATGTTACAAGGAAGGAATGAGTAAGTTGGACCTCCCCATTCCTTCTAGAAATAAAACGTTTAATGCCTCTAACCCCTTAATTTTTTAATTCTTTTAAAAGAGTTTCATCACTCATCGATCTAAGATCTTTACTCGTAAAGACCCCTTTAAAGAAATTCAAGGATGGATGAGGGTAAGTCCTAGCCTTTATCTTTCCTAGTTTGTCGCATTCCAATAAAAGTTGGGCCTGTCTGGAAGTAAAAACTTCCACAACAAGGCTATTTTTAAAATATCGACGTATAGACTAAAAGTCGTTTCCTAAAAGTCGTTTAATAGACCTATCCACCACAAAAGCGAGAGAGATGAGAAAGATGTCCCATCCACCAATTCAAGAACGATGAATTTTGGATCGTCACATTTCATCGTCTGTTGCTCTACTTTTTCCACCTCGTTTGTTTTATTATTTTCTTTATCGTTTTCCATAAATTGCACATAAGAACTTCAGTCCTCTGACTCCCCACCCACCACCGAGCCCAACAAGGGGATGCACATTGGCACCAGGGATATCAGAGGACTATAGGTAGCACCTAACCCTAAAGCCGACTCCAAGGAGCCGACCAGCCGATTAACCTGAACGGGCTAGTTTCAGGATCCCTTCTTTCGGAGAAGCAGAGACCAAAGTGGTGTGTTGTTCCGGAATGGCCTTCTCTCAACCACCAGGTCCCCCCTTTCCCCCGAATCGGGTCGCCGCGCACGGCAAACACGCGGGTGGACATACTGGTCACACTGAAGGCTATGAAGCCTTCGTTGCTAGCACCGGTCCCCTGGGCGGGTCCACAACCGACCGGACACTTTTAGTCTGACTCCTCAGCTAAGGCCTGTCTGGCATGGGTGACCCGATCCAGCTTAGCCCTTAGTATCATTGAGGCACTCAAGCCCCTTCACCACGTCAAGGTAGTGCCCACGGAGGGGCAATACTAATGAGACTTTTTATTAATAAACATTAAAAACATTAAAAAATAGGCTGAGCCAAAAAGAAATTTAATTCCAAAAAATAATACAGAAATTTAAATAAAATGAAGATAAAATAAATCATTAATTCAACAAAGTATACACAAGCAGATGGTTTGCGTATGAATCATTGAGATTTTTAGCGATGTTTGGGGAATGTGTCAGCAAATAATTATGAAGATGGATAGTGGCAAACACAATTAATTCTGCTTTGTTTGGCTCCAATAACATTGGTTTTCTCAAAACCCTAAATCATCATCATCATCACGGTCAACCCTTTGCAATCCACTGCTGGATGAAGGTCTTCTCTAAACGCTTCCATTCTTCTATGTTTGAAGCTTTGCCACCTTCCTTATTTCGTCGAGCCACCTTGCATGGGGTCGTCCTTTTGGGCGTTTAAAGTCTCGAGGGTACCAATCCAGAATGACTGTGGTCCATCTCATGTCTTGTCTTCTAGCAATGTGACCAGCCCATTGCCATTTAGAACGTTTGATCCGTTCGATGACGTCAATCACCTTCGTTTGGCTTCTTATCTAGCTGTTGCATTTTCGATCTCTTCTTGTAATTCCCAGCATACATCTTTCCATGCTTCTCTGTGTTGTCTGTAGTCTTTGTGTTGTCCTCCTTGATAAAGTCCAATTTTTTATATTAAAGATTGGTCATGAGGAGGAAATAAACCTTGAAAACGAAATGAAAGCGCCGCAGTGGCGCTGAGGTAGGCGTACCATAGTTTAGGTTTTGCAAAGCGCCGCCACCAGATCGCGCTAAAGCATTTCCTCCTAGATTTTTGGTATTCCACACTTCCACCTAACCCTTTTAGTTGTGCGATGATATTTCTATTGGTTTACTTGTAACAATCACAACATAAAAATGCCATATAATTGTTTTGTTAGTTTTTGTAATGCCACTTCCAACAAGAATCGAGGCCTAACATTTCATTCCATTCCAAAAGGCTGTAGAAATAAGTGGCAAGACATTATACAAAGTGGAAAAAGAATACATGATCATACAAAAAT
This sequence comes from Rhysida immarginata, assembly GCA_023313115.1. NCBI lineage: Eukaryota > Metazoa > Arthropoda > Chilopoda > Scolopendromorpha > Scolopendridae > Rhysida > Rhysida immarginata. The sequence goes on along the minus strand of JAHWFO010114481.1, from coordinate 563,830 downwards.
CTGCAGTAGACATTTTTTACCATCAGATTACATCAATGGAGAGAAAGGTGAGTAACACATTTAAAATATAAATTTATTTAATAGGAGTTAAATTTGAAAATAAAAAAAAAAAAAATTTAGTAAATAAATATTTAAAAAATAATGAAACTTTAAAATTAAAATACAAATAAGCATTTAAACATAAAAATAAGTAAATTATAAGATCTTAAATTACATATAAATAATGAAAATATAATATCAAAATAACATAATTTAAATACTAGATAAAATTTAACAAAACATTTTTTTTAAAATTTAGGTGTGAAATTAAAAAAGGGTGCCAAACCAAGCTTGTATTTGCCTCCAAAAAAAGAAATTAAGAAGAAATCAAGAAAGCCACCTAAAAATAGAGAAACATTCTTGCAACAAAGAGAAATAGCAGAAGAAATGGAAGAAGAAGAAGAATTGATTGAGGAAAACTTTAATGACTCATCTGACAACATCTTAGTAATATAGAAAAATTTGAAATTGGTGCTAATATTAATGTAAAATGTAATTTAGAGGAAGCTATAGATTTAGAAATTATTAATAATGATTGTGAATTGAATTTAAAATCTACTGAAGACATTAATGTAATTATCTCCAGGCCACATCAATTATTATCTGTCCATAAGTTTACAAATAAACAACTTAAGGTTTTCTCTGGATTTTATCAAAAAGAGTTTAAAATTATAAAATATTTTTTGCTTCAAGTATATTCTGGAAATTATGAAAACTTTGGAGGTAGTCTGGATATAGATGACATGTTATTATTAACACTTAAGTTTCTAAAGACATGCAAATGATTTTAATTTACTTTCTTCATTTTTTGATATAAAAAGATTTGATGTTAGTAGAATTATAACATATTGGACTAATAAGTTATATTGTGCTTTAAACAATATTGATTTTTGGGCCTTGAATCAAATTAAAGAAGGAGAATATATTGCTATTATTGACTGCACTGAAATTCCTATTGAACAGAGCCTGGATCCAGAAATTTATCAAGCAACTTACTCAAATTACAAAAACCGCACAGCATTTAAGGGTCTGGTAGCTATTTGCGAAAAAGGATTTGTAACTTTTTGTTCAGATTTATTTGGAGGTGCAATTAGTGATAGAGAAATTGTTGAAAAAAGTGGTTTTTTTAAATAAATTGAAATGTGGAGATACTATATTAGCTGACAAGGGATTTAATATATCAGACATATTAGAAAAATATGGTGTAGCTTTAAATTTACCTCCTTTTAAAACTAATGGAGGTTTTGATGAAAATGAAATTATTTTTAGCAGAGTTATTGCAAGTCGTAGAATTCATATAGAAAGAGCTATTGGGTTTGCTAAATGGAATAAAATTTTAAATCATGTTATGCCGAGCTCACTCTGGAGTATTGGAAGTCAGATATTTTTTAATGTATTTAAGTTATGCAATATAAAAAATGGCATTTTATCTTAATTAAAAATGAAGTAATATATTTTATTTATTTTAAATATTTCCAATATAATTCAGCAAATATTTTTTCATAATAAATTCTTAAATCACATATAAGAGTATTACAAAATTATTCATTGTAATGTATACATTCAATAAAAACATTTTTAGTTGTCCACACAACTAAATCACATTTTTTTACTTGGCTTACATGCATTTGTAATTGTATTTGAGTATAATACTGATGACTGCGTTTGAGATGGTAAGTTCCATTCTTCCATTGCAAATAGTCTGCTTCAGTTGGTTCTTGAAATCTTATGCTGTATGGACATTTTATTTCAACAAGATGATCTTGATATTGTGAAATTGCATCAGGTGAAGCTGCTAGAAATGGGTGCTCCTAAAAATTTAAATATAAGATTTAGATTTAAATAAATAATTTAATATAATGACAACGTACCTTAGAAATTAAAATTCCAGACTCCAAACACTTGTAACCAATCATATTTTCATAAGCTTTCAAAGCTGTTTTTTCGTGGTTTTTACCCCATTTTAAACTGGGAGGTAATGTTTTCATTTTTTTCACTTTTAAATGTCTCAAAGCTGGACCTGTTGCAAAATTTCCAGTTGTCACTGTTGATCTCATTGAATGAGCTGCTGAAGCAGATATTCTTGATCTTCTAATTTTAAACCAAAGTTTACAGTTACTTTGTTTTCTAGTTTTCTTTTCTATAATCAATCTTTCTGAATCTGAAATTTTATTAAATTGATCTAACATCTGAGCACTCAAAGGTATTGTTTCATATTAATGATCATTGAATAAAGCATCCATGTTAGCATCTCTAACATTTAAAATATTGGAAGCTGAATTACATGAAATACATAAATTTAAAAGGATTTCTGTTGGATTTCTAGCAGAAAATGTTGGCTTGCACACTGATGCAATATCAAAAGTAGTTCTGTTTTTTGCTTGTCTCCCAGCTGGAAGTTTTTGCCAAACCTGAAAAATTTTTAAAAATATTTAAATATTTGTTCATAATTTTTTTAAATGTAATAGTCAATGAATTTATTTTTTTACATACCTGAGGTAAACTGGTTTTAGATACTGATTCTATTACCAAACCACTTCCTACATAAAATTCAATACACAAAACTAGTGCACCTACATGTTTACAAGCTGCTTGGTAACTGTTACTGCCAGCTTCACAACTGCATGTTGCTTGCTGAACTCCATTGGTGTCTACAATGCCTTTAACTTTGTGGTCTAACCTTTTTCTTTTTTGTGCAGCACAAAAAGAGTGGAAAAAGAACTTCTTGCCAAGAATTTGCTTTCCCATAACAAGCTTTAAAAATTTACTTTTAAATAATAATCTTCTTTTAATAAGGCTTCCTCTAGCATGCCAGCTATCAAACCATTCTTCAATTAACTCCATGGATAATGATGGTAGCTGATATTGATTTAATTTACTTAAAGGTTTACTAGCATCAGTTGTTGGATATAATTCAGTTGAAATATTAGGAAATGTAGGTATTTCAACTAAAACTCTGTTTAGGTTTTTATTTTTCCATAATTCTAATCTAAAAAGAAAAACACAATTTAATCATTACTAAATAAAATTGTTAAATAAAATATAAATTTATTAAAATAAATATTTAAATCTCTATTTATTTTATTTTATTATTTCAGATTAAATCACTTTTAATAAATTAAAATATTAAATTTTTATATCAATTCATACCTCTGTTCCAATTCTGCTCTATTTCCAGTTGTTTTAGCATTTAGCTGTTTTAATTTTGCTCTGAGATCCTTCACTGTTTTTTTAGAAACAGTTTTAGCTAAAATATTAAAAATGTTTAAAATTATTATGTAATTATTAATTTTCAAACAGTATTTTATTTTAAGACAAAAAATAATTACCTGCAAATTTATCAGATCCTTTAGATTTCTGTGTTGAATCCATTTTAAAATAACAAGAGTACTTTTAAACACGATACAATTAAAACGATCTACCATGTGCTGAGCATGTGCTTTTATTTACAACATAAGGAAGTCTGCAATACCAAAAATCTAGGAGGAAATGCTTTAGCGCGATCTGGTGGTGGCGCTTTGCAAAACATAACCTATTAAAACCCTCACTGACCTTCTAATGATTTATAAGGTAGACGGTATTAATACGGAAATCACCAAGGCAAGAGAAGAAACTGCACAAGGCTTCACTAAATTCGAAGCTATTTTGAAAAACTACTTCGCCCACTCTGAACCTGACCTGAACCTTCGCAGCACCGATGAAACCAATTCCGATGACCCCCATATGGAAACAGAGCTCATACTACTGAACCAAGCTCCCATCATCATACCTGACCCCATAACTCCTGCGAAAAGGAAATTGTCAGAAGATGAGGCGGTAGGAGAGCCAGACTACTGGAAGACAGCCCACAACAAGCGCTCCAACAAGGCGACCAACGCGCCACATAGCTTAAGTGCAACCACATCCACACATGGCCAGGCAACACGATCACGTGGTACTTATGAAAAGGAGCCCCCTACCCGGAAAACGTACATCCCGCCCATTATAGTTCGTACACACGGACGACCAATAAAAGAGACACTCCACGAAATTAACCAACACGTCCCCCTCAACGAAATTACTGCTCACACAGGCAGGTCCGACACAATCAAAATCAAGTGCGCAAGTGCCGAGACGCACAACACCCTCATCAGAGGCATCAAGGACTCCGGAATGTTAACCCTAGACAGCATACGCGGGGTCTGACAGACCCCATTGTGTAGATAATCTGCTCGCACATGCACAATTTTAATAGCACTTAGGCGCCACCCCGTGACTATTCATTTTTCGTCAAGCTCTCGACCAGTGCGGATGGGTAAGTCTCTCTCTCTTATGTGTTATGAGATAATGGGGGGTTGGAGTCTGTGAAACCCCACGTATTCGGTAGCGTTTTGAAACAATGTTTTTATTTACAGTAAAATTTTCCAATTTGGCGTATGTGTCAAGGTCTATGCACAATTTCTGTACTATCTACTGATTTTGGATACAAATAGTAAACTTTTGGAGTTGGTAAGTATATTTTAGACATGGCTAAGAGCCGTTATAGGGCTTATATACTGAATATTTGAATTTTTTTTATTATCAGTGAGAAAATGACGGCGAAACCTCTAACACAAAGTGTAATTCAAAATATGCTCCTGCGGGATAGCGACAGCAGTGAGTTATCAGATGATAGTGATCAAGAGTTTCAGCCAGACACTGAAAGTGATATCAGTGACAGTGATCATCTCGAAGAGGACTCTGTTCACGACAGCGATAGCGAAGGACCTGATCTTCCGAGCCCTTCCAGAATACCCGCTACGACTTCGTCACCTGCTTTGAAAGGTCGAGATGGACACCGGTGGACCATGAAGCTTCCTGCAAGAACTGGACGCCCACCAGCCAGGAACATAGTAACGCAAGCCTCAGGAAACACAGGTGCAGCAAAACATATCGCAACTATCCTTGAGGCATGGAACTTGATTACTTCTGAAATGATTTCTGAAATAACAAAGCATACCTGTGAGGAGATTGCCATACGTGCCGCGAAGCACACACAGAATTCAAGGTATGTCGGCCCTACAAACGAGGTTGAGATAAGAGCTTTACTTGGAATTCTGTATATCGCTGGTGTACTGAAGCAAGGCCACACGAATGTTGAGGAACTGTGGTCTCTAAAGTACGGACCTCCTATTTTTCGTGCTACAATGTCTCTCTGCCGATTCAAATTTCTAATGCTGTGCTTGAGATTTGACGATAAGCATACTCGTCCTGTCAGAAAAGAAAATGACAAGCTGGCAGCAATTAGATCTTTGTGGGATCAGTTTATCAATCACTGCACAAAATATTATTCACCAACTGAAAACTGCACCGTTGATGAGCAGTTGCTTGGCTTCCGCGGTCGCTGCCCTTTCCGCGTATATATGAGAAATAAGCCAGATAAGTATGGTTTGAAGATATTCGCGTTGTGTGATTCTGACACTTTCTATATGATCAACGCCTTGCCCTACATTGGAAAGGAAAAGAGACCAACAAATGTTGACATTCCAACTTACTATGTCATCAAGCTTACAGAAAGCATTCAAAATACTAACAGGAATGTCACAATGGATAACTGGTTTACGTCTATTCCCTTGGCTGAGATTATGCTTAGCGAATACAAGCTCACAATTGTTGGAACCCTCCGAAAAAATAAACGCGAAATTCCACCAGTATTTTTGAGCACAACTGGAAGAACTGCCGGCTCTTCACTTCATGCATTTGACAGAGAGAAAACAATCGTTTCATATGTTCCTAAGCCCAGAAAAAACGTTATTCTGTTATCGACGATGCACAGGGATAATACTCTCGATCCCGACACTGGAAAACCAGAAGTGATAATGTATTATAACAAGACAAAAGGTGGGGTCGACTCTCTCGATCAACTATGTCATTGTTACTCGACTGCACGAAAGAGCAGACGTTGGCTCTTCCGCTTCTTCTGTGGCATCCTCGATCAGGCTGGCGTAAATGCCATGATCTTATTTGCTAACGCAAACCCACAATGGGCCCGCAATTGCAGCAACACTAGACGAAAGTTTTTGAAAACCCTAAGTTTCCATCTTATTCTACCTCACATACAGCAACGACAGATGTGCTCCTTCTTACCAAGAGAACTAAGAATGACGATGGATTTGGTTTGTGGGAAAGAATCTATTCGAGCGCAAAACACAGCACAAGTAGAAAGGCAACCCGATAGACATCACGCTACTCCAGTGTCATCTCAAACCGGAGCTTCAACATCTCAAACTGCAGCTTCAACTTCACGTCAGGCACCCACAGTGGCTGTTCTTCCAGTGGCTCAGGCACATAAACGAAGATGCGACTTTTGCCCTAGAAATAAGGACAAGAAAACAGCATACAGTTGCATCAAGTGTGGCAAAGCGATGTGTCAAAATCATCGGTCAATGGCGTGCAAGCTGTGTGTCAAAAATGAATAAACACTTTTCATTTGTAGACTAATATTGAAATATGTTATGTTATGTATGATACATGGAAAATAGAATATTCATTTTTGTCTTTTTGTAAAGTGATTTGGTTCAAATAAACCTCAATATATATTAAATTCTGTTGATTTGAGCCTTCATTAATGTTGGGGTCTAGCAGACCCCACGTATGCAGTTAGTGAATTTTCTCAAGCGTATGCTGTCTAGGGTTAAAGATCCAACACCACCAGCTGAACTCAGAGAAGCCACTAAAATTTGTTATACGGAACGTAGACACTACCTACGAATTGGACGTGCTCAGCTCCAACATCAGAGAAAGCAACTACTTCCCTGACAAACTGATTAGGCTCCACAAAGCCCAGGGTAATGTATACCTACCCCTGGTCCTCGTTCTTCTTCCGAACAGCGAACACAACAAGACCTTCAGAAACGTCACCAGACTTGGTCCTCTAGCTGTTCAAGTGGAGTATTTTAGAGGTAAGAAACACCCTCCACAATGCTACAACTGTCTCCGTTTCGGGCATATATCTATGGGGTGCACAGAGTCCCCTAGATGCAACAAATGCGCTAAAGAGCACCAATCTAGGGAGTGCCCCAATGTTAAAGGAGTTGACCCGCCCAAATGCATCCGCTGCGAGGGGCAACACACCTCCAGTTACAGAAAATGCCCGAAATATCCCACACCCAAGAGATCCTACACAAACACATCTCCAGGAAGAAGTTACGCCGCGGCAGTAGCTGGACCATCCAAAAAAGATCTCAGCCTCACTGATCTCACCGAGATGTGCCAGAAGATGGAACAAATCCATACAATTTTTAAAGATTTAGGAAACAAGTTTCCCCGAATGGACTATCTTATAAACCACCAGAAAAACTATGGATAAGTCAAAATCCAACAAGCAACTCAAGTGTGTAATCTGGAATGCCCGAGGTGTTGCAGGGAAAAGAATTGAACAATTATCTTATCAACAGAGAAATTGATATCGCCTTCATAACCGAAACACACCTACGGAAAAACCAACGTTTCTTTTTGCCTGGCTATATCATTCACCAAAGGGACAGACAGAGCCACTCCAACCCTGAAGTGGGAGTAAACGCGGGAGGTGCCGCCTTAATCATTAGACAGGACATTCAGCAAGAGGAAGTACCACCACACGGCAACATCACCAGCGAGGCCATCGCGATAAAGATAAAAAAGGACGGCCACGACAAATTTAAACTTGTTGCCATGTATAATCCCCCCCCACAACAAAATTAGCGAAGACGAACTCCTACTCTTACTGGACGAAGATCTCCCCTCAATCTTAGCAGGGGATCTGAACGCTAAGCATCCAGCATGGAACTCCAGATGTACAAACGCTAACGGTAGGCGGCTGTACGAATTCCAACAGAAAAATGACGAGATATACATAGTCGGCCCCGATCAACCGACCTACTACTGTGACCACTCCCCAACTTACGACGTTCTGGATATTGTGCTATTTAAAAACCTTTTCAAGACTCATCAGATTCACACAGTAGATGACCTGTCCTCAGACCACAAGCCAGTTGAACTCATCATGGATAACTTCGACATCACACGCACTACACAAGCAAGGACCACTCGTGACTGGAAATTATACCAAAGCCTCTTAAAGCCACTACCCGATGTAATCAATCCAATGCATCGCCGTCAAGACTTAGACCTCAACATTACACAAATCTCCCAAGCAATCAGGTCAGCAAAGGAAATGTCCACCAACCTTGCAGATGCTCGAACCCCTAGTTTCATGATGCTGTCAGAACGGGCAAAAAACCTTATAGCTCACCGAAACGCAATTAGAAGACTTTGGCATAAAACAAGACTCCCCTGGGCCAAGACCAAGTACAACCGCCTATCCAGAGAACTAAAAGAGGAAATTCACAGAGATCAAAACGAAAAGTGGGCCAACAAACTCACCAGCCTCAACACTAACGACAACTCAATCTGGAATATGGTCAGATCCCTAAAAAACGGAGGCAGCAAAAAAAATCCGCAACTAAAAAAGGATGACGGCTCGTTAGCGACTAACGACTCCCAGAAAGCCCAAACCTTGGCCGACTCATTGGTAAAACAATTTGTCACGCCCCAAGCTGACCAACCGTCAAAAGACTCTTGGGTCGACTTCGCCAAATATCGCGAGAGCATCAACAAATCTCCTCCCCCCGAGGCTCCAACCACTCACGAGATATACTGCTACATCAGGAAGCTAAAGCAAAAGAAAGCCCCCGGTCTTGACCAAATTACCAACACTGACATTAAAAACTTACCAAATGAGGCATTACTGGCGATCATACAACTTATTCAGGCATGCTGGCACCACAAACACTTCCCTGATAATTGGAAGACTTCGATCATCTCCTGTATCCCAAAGGCAGGCCTACCCCCATCCCTTCCCAGCAGTTATCGCCCGATAAGCTTACTGTCATCCCTCTCCAAAATCCTAGAAAAAGTAATATTGAAGCGTTTTCTCCAGCATTGCCAAGATAAGCAGTTGACCCGTGATGAGCAGTTTGGCTTCAGAGCTGACTACTCCTGCCAGCTTCAACTATGGAGACTAACCTGCGACGTGAATGATGCCTCCAGACTCTCCAAACACAGTATAATTATATTTCTCGATGTCAGGAAAGCCTTTGATCAAGTGTGGCATGACGGACTCTTGGCCAAAATGTTTCGAGACGGCTTCCCAGCGGATATCATTCTCATCATCAGAGCCTTCTTAAGAAACAGACCCTTTCAGACCAGAGTGGGCAACGCCTACTCAAGCCCCCTCCCCATCCAAGCAGGAGTGCCGCAGGGCTCAATTCTGGGCCCTGCACTCTTCAACTACTACACGCACGACTTCCCCTCCCCTCCTAACTGCACTCTATACCAGTACGCAGACGACACGGCGCTTATGACCCAGTCCAGAAAAATGTCCACCCTACTGGCTAACATGAAGGGTGCTTTAAGACAATGTGAAGAATGGTTCACCAGGTGGAAACTCCAGCTGAACACAGACAAATGCAAGGTATTACTGATCTCCAAAAAGAATACCCCCACTGAGAAACTGCAGCTCTTCAAGACCAACCTAGAATGGGTAAGAAGCTACAAATACTTAGGCATCCTCCTCGACAACAAACTAACTTGGACCCACCATACCACCCAAGCCCTGCAGAAAGCCACCAAAGCCAAACACAGCTTAATAGCTCTTCTTGGAAGGAACAGCGCCCTAAGTATCGACAACAAACTTTTGCTGTACAAAACAATTCTTAGACCCATACTGCTCTATGGAATGCCTGTCTGGGCAACCACCAACACTACGAACTGGAAGAAACTCCAATCCTTCCAAAACAAGGTATTAAGACTAATATCAAATAAATGCGCCAAAAGAAGTAACAACACAGTCCTGCATGCTAAGTATGCACTCCCCCACCTAGGAACCTTCGTCCAGGAAACTATGGAAAAATCAGTTGCCACGATAGAACTTCATTCAAATAGGCTGGTGAAAGATATTCTGCGTCTTCACAAACTACCCAGACGGCCCCGAAAACTTCGCCTCCCCTTACAGCTTCTAGAGGCGAACTTCTCAAACTTGAAAACCCCCTGCCTCCCGCAGCACTGGACACGTCAAAAACCAAAAACCAAAAACAAAGACAATCGACAACCATAAACCCCGCACTACTTAAGGCATAGTGCAAAACATCTCCTACTCAGGATGACTCAAAGGTGACATCAGGCTTCTCGTCTACTTCAGTTTAATTCCAAAGGACACTACTACAGAAGAGTGAGATCATAGGAGCACAGCTCCAGTACCACTCGTCAACCATCATACACTAACTGCACGATTGTCGATTGTCTAATGATTTATTCTTTAAGAATTTACGCCTTAGGAAAGATAGTCCCAGCCTGCGAACTAGGTAACTGCTCTAACCAAGCCCTAAGGTCATGCAAATAGCGGTTCGCTTTCATGGCTGCAGTGGCGCAATTGGTTAGCGCGTTGGCGGTCCGAGCCAAAGGTTCCTGGTTCGAATCCGGGCTGCGGAATTTTCTTCCTATTTTTCATCATTAAGTTTTTTATTATTATTATTGAGGTGCAGATATTAAGTGCTAAATTTCAAGTGAACGAATAATTTTAAACAATTATTGTTAATTTATTATTAATAAAAAATTTCATGCATTACTTCAAAAATGTTTTTAAAAAATGTAGCTACTCATCAATTACATGCTCTGTTCAATTCTTATCTTGCTAAAGGATTGTTCATTTTATCAATAACTTATTAGCTATACGGTTTTCGGAAATTAAAACTTTTAATTTTTTTCATCTGTACATCATCTTTTGTATTTAATAAAATGTTTTTAATCAATCAAATATGTGTTTTTCTTTAGATTACCTTTATGTAGTCTTTTAATTCTTCGACCAGTGCACTGCAGTGCTGTACAAACTTCTGGTATTATTTTTGCAATCGATTGCTTGGAAATTCTGAATAAGTATTGCAAGCTTGTGTACGAATCTCCTGTTGCTAGAAACCGTAGAGTGACAGCTAGCATGTCATGTCAAAAAATATTGCAATTAAATTTAATTAACTCCTTAAACAAATTAAATTTTTCAATTATACACTCACCTGTCTTGAATTGAGATTGGCTGCCGAAAATGGGTTTCTTGCATACAGATTTTTGGTCCCATTTTGGTTAATAAATTTTCAAAATCCGTGGGAGTCATTCGGATAAAATTTTTATATTGATCGCTGATGTACTGCATCTTTAAATCTGTTAATAGTTCGGAACCTGTCCGTTTTTTATATAATGCAGTATGCCACCATCGTCGAGGCTTCTTTTTTTTCTATTAAATTGGCCATGATTATTAGCATAGCGGAACTGCAAATCAATGCTGTTAATTCTGCGTTTCTAGGCATAGTGCATCTCCATCCACAACTGATTAGAACTGACACTAGGAATAGGGGAAAGAGGGAGTTATTAAGTCATTAAGTAAACAAAGTTCTCCCTCTTCATTCCTGGGTCACTCCCTTTCCCCTTCTTCCAAGACCTTGACAGCTCGAAGTCCGCTCGTCTTATCCCACGGATCGCAGTTGACTTGTTGCGAGCTTGCTGACCACAGAATCTTGCCTCAGGCAAGAACTCGACTCGCCAGATGTATACGCACCCATGTTGTATTCAAAGGAGCTATTAGAGGTGAAAGCCATGCAGAGTACTCCTGGTGTTGCAATCGCTTCTTCAGCTAACGGATGGATTAATGATGAATTAAGCATTGACTGGCTGCGTCGAATCGTTGGAAAATTTAATTTTATTAGACGACTGCTCGTATAGGATTCCTATAAGTGTCATATTAGTGAATCCACCAAAGAGGACATTAACTCTGGATACAACATGGACTGTGCCGTTATTCTTGGTGGAAGTACGAAATATATTCAGGCACCGGACGTGGCATGGAACAAACCGTGAAAAGTATGATGACTGTGTGATGTTGTAAAAAAATAAAATTTTTTTAGCCATCACATTTTTTTATATTTGAAATAACATTCCTTTTTTTTTTTTGGGGGATCGTTTAAGGTATGTGATGTTGTAAAAAAATAAAATTTTTTTTTGGCCATCACATTTTTTTACCTTAGAATAATGTAAGCTTGGATTTATAAAGATTTTTATATCTAAGCTAAAGTATAATGCATGTAAATCTTCTAACTGTAAATTTTTTTGTATAAAACAGAAAAATTATTTATTTAATTAATCAGTTGTGAAGATTTTATTTTATGTCTAACAACAATGTCTTAAAGTGAATTGATTGTTAAGTAATTTCAGCTGTTGTTCCATAATTTACATGCTAAAGCTTCATGGAGTACATTACCATTGTTGTCATGTGCAAGTCATGAGCCTTTGGATTGTTGCTCCAAATGCTTAAATTGGACAACACAGCAAATTTTCTTCACTTCTCGTCAGCTCTTCAGACTACCAGCTAGGATTCCAGCATGGGGACTCCACCTGCATCATTCTGCCACCTCAGTGTTGACATTCCATCCTGATTGCCCATAAAGATGGATTCAAGTGATAGCTTCTTTTGTGCATATCAGGAAATGTAAGAAACTTTTCTATTTTCATTCTCACCCGTTAAATCTGTTGAGATGGACATTCTTCATCATAAACTTTGACGCAGATTGTTCTGGATTTCCAGACAACCTCTTCTCCGGATTCCATTTACTACAAGCCTTTTTTCCATGTAACCACCACACTGTTGTAGTGCATCATGCTGTGCGGGACTTAGTTAATTTAATTCGGACAATTTAACCTTTCTAAATTCATGAATCTTTTATTTTGTTTTATTCTCTTCTTTCTTCAGACTAGGCCACCATGTAATTTGAAATTATCTTTTGTCAATTTTTAAAGGGGGGGTTTAATTTGTTAACTTATGTCCCTGTAACTCTATTTACATCCTGATTGTGGTTGACTGATGAGTAGTCACATTTATATTTATATTTTTTTTTAGCTAAAAATGCTAATATATTTATTTTTCATGTCTTTATGATGTGAAATTTTAATTTTATAAGAGAATGTTAAATCTCTTAATTTTTGTGATTAATTGAATCAATCCATGAGTCACTTTAACCTCATTGGTAGTCCATTTGCTCAAACTTGAATAACTTTATGTTATTTCATTCTGCTTATTTGGCATTGAATTTTCGTGATTAGTTGAATCAATCCATGAGTCATTTTGATCTCATTGGTAGCCCTCTGTTTCAACACTAAATAACTTTATGTTATTTCATTTCACCTATTTCTACATTGAATTCTTCAATGTCCTATTTTGTGTTGGCCACACAATTTAAGTATAACTGTTTTCTGATGCACATATTTGTGTATTCCATAATTTCTGCTATTTAAGCTTGTAGTCCTCTGGCTTGATTCAAGCATTGGGGTGTTTTCATTTCTAATAGTACTTTATTTAAAATATAAATGCTATATAATTTTTGGGAAACTTAAATATTTTTCTCTTCTTAAAGAGAAAGGTTTTTTTTGGGATTATAATACTACTTTTTGATTATTAAAATACAAATATTTTTCTATCCTCATGTGTCTGTCTCTAATTAAATTGTATACACACTAAGTTAAACTTTTATTCAGCCAATCTATAGTTAACTTAAGATTCTGGTAAATATAAAAAAAAAAAATAACACAACGCAATGTCTGATTCAAATGATGTTTGAATCCAAAAAAATCCACTATATGGCACTTTGATGAATTTAACTTTCTTGGTGCTAGCGGAGCATCTTAAGTAATCTTTCTAAAAAGGAATTTAAACAAAAGTTTTCTTTTTATATATCATTTCTTTATGAATTTTGATAAAAGCTAACTTTAACTTTATTTTTAATTCAATATTTTGATATTGTGGCTTCCATTTTCTCCTATGGTATATAGTCTTACTTGACTTAGTAATTTTTCCTAAGGCATATTACTTGATGCCTAATTATAAACCATAGTAAACTAAAAATCATCTCATCTGAATCATCATCATAATTAGTTGACAACCTATTTGTGATAAGTTATCACATTTAGTGACGTTAGATGTCACATTTGGTGTCGTTATTCCAATGACACCATATATAATAGTTGTCACAACTGGATCTCAGATGAAGGTAACATGGAATATACTGCTGGAGGAAATGTGAAAGCACCATCGCGCAAATTACTGGTTCAGTGGGTGAAAGAAGTGTGGGATGGTTTGGATCCGGATATTATCCAACGTTCCTTCAAATCGTGCGCTCTAACTGTGGCTTTAGATGGATCAGAAGATGATGAAATTCACTGTTTTAAAGAAGGACAGCCGTGCCATGATGGAAAAAAACTCCTGGAAGATGAAAGAAAGAAAGAGCGTGATGGCACCAGACTTGAGGTTCTGATGTTAACGGAAGATGATGATTCTGAACTTGAAAATAATGAAACTGTCATTGATTGCGACGATTCTTCTGATGAGAACACTACCGGTAGTGCCGGCGAGGAATCCGACAGCAATAGCGAATTGTCAGATACGTTGTAAGTTTGATTTAAATAAACGATATGTGCTTTTAGTTCGTAAAGTTCAGTTTCTTGTCTGTTATTACTGTAAAGTCATTATAAAACATTACCGTAGATCGGTAATACTTACGCCAGTTTATAGCGGATCGTCGGATTTTTAATATATCACCGCACGTCACACGATCAAGCTGCTCTTATCTCGGGGATTTTCTTGAGAAGACGTGTGTGAGAAGACTTGAAAATTCGGCGATCGGCTATTATATCGCGGTAAACTGGAATAAAATTTTATATTTAAGTGCGGTAACAATAAATAAACGCCGGTCTCGATTAAACGCATTTACGGTACATCAATTTCCATCACAACATGTTCGCCTTGAATGGGTGAATGCTTTGCGACGAAAACAATTTCTGCCTGGAAAATATTTTACTGTGAGTATAAAGTAAAAATGAATTATGAATAATAGTTTTATAAAAATTTATGGTTAATTCTCACTATGATTGCGAAAATTAAGTGTCACGTTCCAATTGTAAGCGCAGTGGAAATGCGGAAGTTGCTGGGTAACAGAATGACACAAGCCAACAATTTTAGTCAGGGAACCAAACAAATAAAACAATTTATTTGAAATAAATTAAAATTTAAGAATTGAATTAGTAAAAACGTTTCTTGCATAGAAATCTAATTATTCTATTTCTATGGCTTACATATAAGTAACGATAGCTCTTACTATTGAAAATTGTAATAATATTCAAATAGTCACATAATACTTAACAACCTAATCTCTAATCAAAATGACTTAAATTCGTATATAAAAGTTATGACAAAAATAAACTTGATGCTACATCATTATTGAAAATAATAATTATTACCCTTACTGAAATCCGTTGCGAAAAGTCAACACAAAACTTATTTAAAGGGTAAAAGGCTCACTAACCTAACACAGTTATAACTTGCTGCAAAAAGTCTTTCTAATTACAAATTATCTTCAAATTTGCACAAAATAAGAGTCCAATAGTTCAGGAAATAAAGTACCATAAATTAGCTAGATATAAATGCACACCTCTAATAATAGTAACTCAAACATATTATGATATATTTCCTAATCAAACAAATAATGCGTAAGTATTCACGAACTACGTTTTTACATTTCCTTTCATTCTTTGAATACTGAAATTCTTGGGCTAACAAATTTATCAAACATGAAACAATAAAATAAAGTCCACAGTTCATGAGAAACACAAATAGTCTCTGCCGCTACAAGTATGCCCAATTGTAAATAAATATATTTAACTGCTTCAAATTATAAATTAAGCCACAACTATAAATGAATACATTTTACAATTATAACTTTTGTGAATAATACACTCGTACTCATTAGGTAAGACAAAATCGTAAAACCATAAATTTCACTAGGCTTATAACTTCACTAATTTTCACTGACACTATTTCTTAAAACACTGAGAAATTTTCCATGTGCCGCAATAGAATTTTACTATAGGACTGAGTGGCTCCTACAATATACGGCCTTCAAAAAAACATTTACATTTCGCCTTAAAATTTGGATAAGGAGCGAACCTCGGCTACTTTAACACTCGCGTAGCATATAACGCAATTTATACATTCAAAACATATTCAGTACTCACGGTTTTTAAAACACGAGCTCACAATGGCGTGCTTTCAAATATCCCACGCTATCTCTCGTAAATACTGATAGACCTCGCGGAAACGCTCCGGTCCAACGTCGTCGTTGCATAAAGGCGTGAACACACGGGCGTTAAAACCCGCAGAAAGAAGCTTCAGCGCCAATCAGGTGTAAACTGCGCATGCGTGGAATGACGCTCTTGAAAACGCCGAAAATTAGAAATGTTGGCGTTTTGACGTCATGCGTTTAATGACATCACCGGAAGTCGATGTGGAAGTCGAGTTTTCCAAATGCGCCTTGACAACCACAGGACGCTAATAACCGCGCACAATGAGCAAACAACCGAAACAAAAGTGGCCTGTAGAGCGAGAAGCTCAATTGATTGATTTATACGAGGAACATGAATTCCTATGGAGATCAGATCATCCCGACTACATAAAAAGAACAAAAAAAACTCTAGCCTATGAGAAGATTGCCGAAGTAATCGGGAAAGGATGCACAGGTAAATGTTCATTAATATGTGCTATGTATGCTAATGAATGGTTGTTATTTTTTGATTTTCAAAAACTTATATAAAGTATATATAAGTTCTTTTCTGTATGTCTGTATAAAATGTAAACATTTCTTTTTAATGTGTTCTAAAACAAAGATTTATTACGTGAAAAAAGTTTTTAAAAGTTAACTTTATTCCTTGAGATAGTGGAATGTTATGAATTTAGAGTATTTTTATTTTTTATTTTACATTTACTGAAGTCATGAGATAGTGAGAATTTAGTGCAAGTACATAAATCTACACTAATGAATCATCGAAAGAGTAAAATGGGATTGTTTAAATGTCTGTTACAGGGATCATCATCAAAAATAAAATAAAATCTCTCGGAGATTATTTTATAAAAGAGTTAAGGAAAGAAAAGACCACAAGATCATCTGGCGCTGGGAGCAACCAAGTTTATAACTCCCATTGGACACATTTCCACAGACTGCATTTCCTCAAGGTATAAAAGTTAAATGTGAAATATTTAACCAGAATATAAATATTAATCATATTCAATGGTTTACAAAAAAAATTTCAGGACTCGGTTACAGCAGACTGTAGCACTAGCAACTTGGATGTTAGTGTAGTCAATGCAGAGTGCACTACTACACTTTTAGAGGTCAAGAAAAAATTTATGTTTACATATAACCTCACACAATTTATTTTCAAAATGCTAATGTTTTTACATGATCCAACAGGCACTACATCAAGGTGGGGATCATTACTTCCAAACGAGTTGTAGCCCCGAAGAGGTACAAGAATCAACAGATGATTGCATACAAGTGTCCACACCAGAATCTGAAGCTGCTGAGGTGGATGCTGAAAATAATGGGTACATTAACCCCATTATTGCGGCAAAGGTTAACGCATGGAGCAACCAGCGTGGAGCAAAAAAGAATGCATACCAAACCAAGCATTTGGATTTGTTGACACAAGCGTGCACTACATTTCAGTCGAAGAGAGAAGCATCAGAAGATGAGGACGACATTTATTGTAAATTTCTTGCACAAAAAATGCGCAAGTTACCTGAATCAAAAAAGTTGCAACTGCAACACATGATTAGTACCTTCTTGTTAGAAAAGTCAGTTGAATAAAATATGTTGTAGTGTTATTGTGCTTTGGGTATTTGTTTTTATCATTACGCATTTTCAAGTAAAATGTCATTATGGAGACAGATATGGCAGAATTTGGTACACAAAAATGAAAGTAAAAAAAAAAATTATTGCTTCATTTTATTGCTCATACATTTGCTTTTTTTGCCAAGGCAATGCCCCTTTGTTATTGAAAATTTTTTTTAGTTCACTCCTAATTTTTGTTGCTAAATCCCTGCATCGGTTTGCAGTGTTTGCTTCCAAAGGATCGATGCCTCCAGCATCTTCTATGTTCATGGTTTCTGCGGAAGAGTGCAAAGATCTGTTGGTGAAGGGTCAAAACTGCATGTACCCAGTTTTCTCAGATATAAGAAAATTGTGGAGAGCACATGTTGCTAAGCAAGCAATTTTTGCCACATCAACATGCGTTTCAATGGGGACTTTATACATTCCCCATCTGTTGACAAGGTGTGCAAATGCGTTTTCAGAGACTCTGCGGGCTCTGGAAAGCCTGTAAATCAAAATTCATTCAATTAGTGCTTGCTGAATATTTGGATAATGTTAGGTTTTTAATTTTGATATTTGTGATGTAATTTAACCTGTAATTGAATATCACAGCTTCCTCTTCCAGATGCAATCCTGGATACGGTTTCATTAAATACGGTTTGAGTGGAAACGCGTCATCTCCAACGAAGACGGGGGGGACTTTCATTTCTCCAACAACTAGAGGGAAAGGTTTTGGTAAATTTAGTGGATTAGACTCATCTTCCAAAAGAGATTGCAGATCACACTTTCCCCACACCCCGCCATCACTGATTCGGCCATTGGTACAAAAATAAAAAAATTAATGTAGTTACAGGTTTTTAAACTCTACTTTTAATTATTAATATGCCTATATTTCCTGATATACTAGTTTGCTTACCTATAATCTGCTCCTACCACAGCCATAAGAACAAAACTGTGATGCCCTTTGTAATTATAAAAATGTGACGCTGCATGGGGAGGACAACGGATTCTAACGTGCTTTCCATCGACTGCACCTATTTAAACAAAATAGCACTTTTTTCATTATTATTTATTCATAAAATCGTACAGATGCACAGATCGGATGTATATGATACAAACCTATGCAATTTGGAAAATTCCACATAGTGCAAAACTCATCCATGACTTTTTCCCAATCTGCGGTCGAGCGTGGTGTCTGTAGATGTGTTGTACAAAGTACTTGATAAATTGCTTCACACACCTACAAACAGTTTGCTATTACGTATGCATGCCAAGTCAACATGAGTAGGTTTTGTTATATAGTATAATCATACCTCAGGAAAGAAGTTGTGGATGGATGAAGTACTTATTCGAAATTGGCAGTGCAGGGAGAAAAAACTTTCACCTAAAAACAAACATTTTTCAGTTAAATGTACATATCAATATCCATACATGGTGTGCATGCACTTAGTTTACTGTTCTGTTGTGTGCATCTGTGTAAATAAATAAATGAATGAATATAGCCTAATTAAATTACAGTATATTATATCATATATCATGTAATATTATAACAATTAGGACTACACATAGGCCTATACACTCACATATACACATATCATATACTGTACACATATACACATATCATATCATTACATATCATATAAGTACACTCACTACACACTAAAAACGCCAAATAAACATTTTTTCCTACCTGTTGCTAGACAACGAAGTGTCAAAGCCAACCTTTCCTCTGCCGGTATGGATTTTCGCATGATGGTGTCTTTTTTTGCAATGTAGGGCCTCACCATTTCCAGCAGTTTATGAAATGATTCGGGTGTCATCCTGAGAAATCTCTTGTATTTCGGTGTTTCGAGGCTTGCGAATTCTTTCAACAAAGTGTGATAACACCCCAGCGTTTCCCGTTTTTCGAGATACTCTGAAACCCAAATCTCACGTTGAAAAGATCTTGACAAATGAATGGCCTCGCTCAATATGATCAGCTTGAACAAATCTTCACGTTCGCTACACGTCGCCATTGCTATCCACTCGACAGACTCGACTCGAGTGTAGGAAAAAGCCAACGTAGACACGTGATGAACTGGAGCCAATCGGAATCGGCGGCAAGGCGCCGAAAATAGAAATTTTTCTATTTCCTGCGTCTCGCGACTGAGGGAGAAAAAAAGCTGGTACTGGCGGCAAGCGCGCATCCACACAAGCGACATGGTGGCGCCACTGTGACGCTGCTACAAACGCAGTTTTCGGCGTCATGACGCGAAACGCTGAAGTTGTTGCCGCCAAATCTTTACACGGGATTGCGTTTTTGACGCAAATAACTGCGGCTTGCCGCTTCTATCTGCGGGTTTTAACGCCCGTGTGTTCACGCCTTAACGAAGACCCTCGAAACCTCCTCTTCTATGAACAAGAACAAAACTCGCAAAACGATTTTCAAATATGCTGAAAAGAAGAATATAAATATTTGTTGTTTAATATTAGAGTCATATTTTATATACAGCAATGGCGAACACTGCATGTCAATTTACGTATTCGATTGCAGCGTTCACACGAATCTTTCCAAACACGCGTGAAATGAGAAATGAAATGCTCGCACGTCTAAATGTTTCAAACTTATTCGCCTGTTCTTTCCACCGCTATAGCTATTCATCCTTTCTTAATCAAAGTAACCATTCATCCCTTCTTAATCATTGTTGCAAAGCATTGTCGGGAAAAATCTTGTAAGCATTCCAAGGAGCTTTACCTGTGACGCAGATGTGATTTTAAATTTCACTATTTCACTTTCACTTGGTTTAAATAAACAATAGAAATACCTTTGATTCTATCCACACTCACATCATTTATAAATATAGGCCTAACTTTAATTAGCCATTTTTAACAATAGGGCTAACATTAATTAGCCATTTTTAACAATAGGCCTAACATAATATAGTCACTTTAACAATAGGCCTAACATTAATTAGCCATTTTTAACTATAGGCCTAATATTATTTAGCCATTTTTAACGTTAGGCCTAATATTAAATAGCTATTTTTAACAGTAGGCCTAACGCTATATAGTCATTTTAACTATAGGCCTAACATTAATTAGCCATTTTTAACAATAGGCCTAACATTAATTAGCCATTTTTAACAATAGACCTAACATTAATTAGTCACATTTTACAATAAGCCTAACAGCACTGAATTTTAAAACGAAATGAGCACGTGCTTCGACAAAGCTTCACTATGGGCACGTGCTCCAAGCTGCCATCAACAATGCTTAAGTGATAAACAAAAAGTAACACTGTGTTCACTTATGACTCGTCGGTACGAATCAATTGATATATTGCATGCCCTAAGTTCTTATTCTTAACATTAGTGCACGTGCCTGAAGGGGCCCACGAGAGCTCATCAAAAGTTGATATATCGCAGTTGAGTTCTTCCATTTTCACGTTATCGTGCAAACGATGGCCGGCCAGACACAAAGATATTGATTATGCTTGTATTCTTATATATAGCTTTAGCTAAAGCTCGTAATAAGGGATCATTGAAGTACTCTTTGGGGGTCATTTTCTCGGATGCAGCATTTCAAAAATCAAGAAGAATATCATTTTCCTCTTGTGCTCGTCAGTCCCGTTCGAACGACATATTGAATGACTTATATTGCCAATAAAAAAATTTAATGGGGGGGTTTGGGTCTCAATAGTCACGTGACTGTTAGACCGATTTCGACGACAAACTAATCAGGTGAGCTCAGGAAGGGTCTCTATCGAACAGCGAAAAAAACTTGAAAAAGTTAAAGCATTCTCGAGAAATCTTCGGACATACAGACGGACGGACGGACAGACAGACAGACACACAAAAGAGCGAAACCAATATATGCTTTTCAGCATATAATAACAAGAATATAACTCGTAAAACGATTTTTAAATATGCTGAAAAGTAGAATATAAAAATTTGTTGTTTAATATTACTGTAATATTTTTATATACAGCAATGGCGAAAACTGCATGTAACTTTACGTATTCGATTGCAGCGCTCACACAAATCTTTCCAAACGCGCGCGAAATGAGAAAGAAATCCTCGCACGTCTAAATGTTTTAAACTACTGGGCCTGTTTTTTCCCCTGCTAGATCAAAGTTATCATAAACGTCAGGAGAGAAAAACCATTGTTTCAAAACATTGCTGGGAAAAATCTTTTAAGCATTCCAAGGAGCTTTAGCTCTGACGCAGATGTAATTTTAATATCTCACTTTTACTTGCACTTGGTTTAAATAAACAGTGGAAATACCTTTGATTCTACACTATATGATCACAAATATCCGGACACATGCACGTTTGCGCTCTAGCCACGATTTCAAGGAAATCAATAGGGCGTTGCACATCCCTTTGCCCGAATCACAGCTTCCAACCTTCGGGGAAGACTTTCCACCAAATGTTGGTAGGTACTTTCCGGAATGTTCCTCCATTCCTCCCGAAGAGCGAGAATCAGTTCAGGTACAGAAGTTGGCCGATGTGATCTGGCCCGCAAGCGTCTATAGGATTGAGGTCGGGACTTTGTGCCGGCCAACCCATTTCTTCGACCCCTGAGTCCGCAAACCACTGCTGTACACGCCTCGCTTTGTGGCACGGAGCATTGTCGTGTTGGTAGAGATATGGCCCGTTTCCGAAAAATTGCCACAACGTTGGAAGTGCACAGTTGTCCAAAACATTCAGATAACGGTCGGAGTTCATGATTCCTTGCACAGGAACGAGCTGGCCCAGTCCGTACCATGAAAATAAGCCCCACACCATGACTCCTCCTCCTCCGAACTTGACTGTGGGCTCTGTGCACTCAGGTAAGAAGCGTTCTCCAGGTATGCGCCAAACCCAAACTCGTCCATCGGATTGCCAGAGTGTGTAGCGAGATTCGTCTGTCCAGTTTCTGTGGGCTTTGCACCACTCCAGACGTCGCTTGGCGTTGACCCTGCTGATGTGGGGCTTGTGGGCAGCAGCACGGCCATGGAATCCCATGGTGTGCAGTTCCCGACGAATTGTCATGGTACTGGCATCATTTGCAGAGGCGTTTCGAAATTCTGTGGCAATTTTTTCCGCCGAGGACTTCCAGTTGCTGCGGGTGACACGACGAAGCACTCGACGGTCTCTGTCCGTTAGTTTCTTGGGTCTACCGGTTCGTTGTTGAACTGTTGTTGATCCCCGGGTCTTCCATTTCATAATGACATCGCCTACTGTCGACTTGGGTATCTGAAGAAGGCTGGAAATGTCACGCACGGACTTGCCGCATAGGTGATATCCAACGATGGTTCCACGTTGGAACTCACTGAGCTCTGCCGAGCGACCCATTCTTGCCAATGTCCAAGCAGAGTTGTGTCTGAAGGTGTGGGAAGCTATTTAAATGATGTGCAAGTCATTATCATGTGACATTGGGCCAATCGATGATCTGTGAGGGGTGTCCGGATATTTTTGATCATAAAGTGTATATGCATTCACGTCATTTTAAAATATAGGCTAACTTCAATTAGCCATTTTAACAATGGGCCTAACATTATTTAGTCATTTTAACTGTAGGCCTAACATAAATTAGCCATTTTTCACAATAGGCCTAACAATATTTAGTCATTTTAACTGTAGGCCTAACATTAATTAGCCATTTTTAACAATAGGCCTAAGATTAATTAGCTATTTTGAACTATAGGCCTAACATTATTTAGTCATTTTTAACAATAGGCCTAACATTAATTAGCCATTTTTAACTATAGGCCTAACATTATTTAGTCATTTTAACTATAGGCCTAACATAAATTAGCCATTTTTAACTGTAGGCCTAACATAAATTAGCCATTTTTAACTATAAGCATAACATAAATTAGCCATTTTTCACAATAGGCCTAACAATATTTAGTCATTTTAACTCTAGGCCTAACATAAATTAGCCATTTTTAACTATAAGCCTAACATTAATCAGCCATTTTTAACAACAGGCCTAACATTATTTAGTCATTTTAACTATAGGCCTAACGTTATTTAGCCATTTTTAACCATCGCCCTAACATTAATTAACACATTTAATAATAGGCCTAACAGCACTGAATTTTAAAATGAAATGAGCACGTGCATCAAGAAAGCTTCATAACGGGCACGTGCTCCAGGCTGACATCAACAATGCTTAAATGATAAACAAAAAGTAACACTGTATTCACTTATGACTCGTCGGTAGGATTCGATTCATATATTACATGCCCTAAGTTCATATTCTTAACATTAGTGCACGTGCTTGAAGGGGTCCACGAGAGCTCATCAAAAGTTGATATATCGCTGTTAAGTTCTTCCATTTTCACGTTTTCGTGCAAATGATGGCTGGCCAGGCACATAAAGGTACTGATCATGCTTGTATTCTTATATATAGCTTTAGCTAAAGCTCGTAATAAGGGGTCATTGAAGTACTTTTTGGGGGTCATTTTCTCGGACGTAGCATTTCGAAAATCGAAAAGAATGTCATATTCGTCTTGTGCTCGTCATTCCCGTTCGAATGACATATTACATGCCATATATTGCCAATAAAAAAATTTAATGGGAGCTCAGGAAGGGTCTCTAGCGAACAGCGAAAAAAGCACTTGAAAAAGTTAAAACATTCTCGAGAAATCGTTGGACATACAGACGGACGGACAGACAGACAGACAGACAGACAGACAGACAGACAGACAGACAGACACACAAACAGAGCGAAACCAATATATGCTTTTCACCATATAATAACTGACGCCAATACTCTACGTCTAAACGGATTAGGAAATTTACTGGGACTGACGGTGCAGGCTGTGGCGGAATTCCGTGTTTCCAATTTAATGGAGTTTCTCTGCAGCGTTTACGGCTTGGACGAGGTTTTTCTGTTACTAGCTCCCGTCCGCTGTCTTCCGACGTTGCGTCGTCGTTTTTCGTGGCTCCTCGATTCCTCGATATTTCCTTCGAGTTTCGCATTGAAGTAGCCCTTCCTGCAATCATCCGTCTGGCTTCCACGCGACGTGCCGCATATCCTTCTGCCTTCCTTCTCCACGTCGCTCTCGTGTCTTCCTTTACATAAAATTTTTAATCGAAATATTCATTTAGTCAGTAAATTAAGATAACTTATAAATATTTTTGTATAACAAAATAAAAACCAAATTACCTTAACTGTGGATAAATAACATCAATGGTAACACAAAGAGCCAAAACCGCTTTTCCACAACAAAATATTTATTAGGCCTGGATACGTATTTCGGACGCTACGCGTCCATTTTTCAACATAAATATTTTATTGTGGAAAAGCGGTTTTGGCTCTTTGTGTTACGATTGATATAAATATTTTGTCAAAAGGCCTAGTGTGAGCATGTTTTTCCTAGTCATACATCCACAGGTTAATATTTTTCCGGTGTTCTCAACGAATGCCCAAGCTTTATGTGCACTTGCATTCATTCTTTGTGAAGGGCTTACAAAACTTTTAAAAACAATTATGATTTCGTTGCACCGGTGATGAAAAATAGTTCCAACTGTAGCATTCACCCCCCCCCCTCCGTACAAATACCAATGCGCACCATCTGAGGGTATGCGCCGGGGAGTGAGTGATGCCAAGGGTTCGGGACCTAAACAGAGGCTGACAAAGACACGGAGTTGTGTAATTAAGCTTTTTATTCCCATTCAACTGACACAAAGTTAACAAAAATTGAAAACACCAGATAAATTTAACATTTAAACTGCAGTGCGCTGCGTTTTGTTTCATTAAAGGCCCTATGATCATGCATGCATTTATCCTAAACCTAAGAGCTCATTCCAGCTTAAAGTCCATCCAGGACGCAATCATTGTTCCTGGGATACCTGACAGGGCGAGGGATTGTTCCTGGTACAAGCATACGAGACAGCAGCTGTAGGCGGGGCTGGCTGCTCCTCAAGGTACATGTACACTCAGAACCTCCGCACTAAATACTCCTAGACGAAGCGCATAACTCGCGCCACAGTGCTTTTTTTATTTGCTGCAAGAAGGGGGAGAAACACAGAAACCTCCCCTGGCCGGTCCTGAGTGAACTAGTTCAGCAGGCTCTGTGCTCACACGCGTTTCGGGAGAGGAATGCAGGATCAACCTGATTGGTTGCTACAAGTGAGCCCTGGTGAGCCCGATGGCTGATGGTGTCCCAGCTATCGAAGCAGCCATCATGGCGGATTCGCATCACATAGTGGAAAAATGCCACGTGAAAAACAGTTTAAAGAAGAAGATGGATAAACGAGTTGAATGTGAACTTTGTAATAAATCAAGTTTCAAGGAGCATCGAAGAAATGTTAATTTGTGATTTGTGCGAAAATGCAGCTTTTGGCACGTTAACACAACTTCGGGAACATCATATATCTCGGCACGGATTTGAGGAGTGCATCAGAGAACTACATTTTTCAAATGAAGAAGAAACGTGAGATAATTAAAACAGTTTAATTTGATAAATAATTAAAAGTATTATTATAAAGATCGGTCGAATTTTTATATGGCCCACAGCCGCGATCAAACGTCGTGCATTTCATGCAATTCAGAACTATTCGCGGAAAATTAACAGAAACAGGGGCTGCGCACCCCAACACCCCCTCACCCTCCTTACCAGATGATACATTCTCTCTTTTCTATTGATCACAAAACACCATGATAGTGGCTGTGGACACAGCAAAATCTGACCTAAAGGTTTAGCTTTAAGCTAATTTTCCCTTAAGAAAGTTTTATTTATTTATTCATTTATTTACTTAATAGATTTTATTGCGTGGAAAGATACTGAAGAAGCCACCTGTAAATGTCGTTTTGTTATACATACTGGTGCCAATAGATTGTCTGGCAAAGCCAGAAGATTTTACTATGTTTGTCATAGACCAGGAACCTACAAACCTAGAGGCAAAGGACACCGAACTTTAAAATCTCAAGGAAGCTGTAAGCTTGACAAACATTGCCTTCTTTTATGAAGGTAACAGAACGTAATGGTGAAGTATTTGTCACATATCTAAAACAACATTATGGTCATACTTCTGAAATTGCGCATTTAGTTTTAAGTAAAGATGAAAAAGCCAAAATCGCAGGAAAGTTAGCATCTGGTGTACCATTACAAGTGATTATTGATGAAATACGTGATTCAGAACTCACAAATGAATTGAAGAGCTCCCGTGCAAAACCAGACAAATCCATTTTTTACATTTACCATAACGACGCTTTCGTTAGTTCTTAATATTCATTAGCGACATTTTAAATCGCTTGTGGAACAAAATCAGACTTATCCAAGCTTTCAAAAGCCTCTGGTAATGACGTTTTTATGCAGAACCAAACATATCCATGGTAACGTTCTGAGCAAAATAAGACAAATCCATTCCAGCAATCATTGGATTTCAAACTGATTACGTCATGCTAATATGGCTGCCTCCTGCCTTGTAAACAAGACAATCATGGAGAACGTTGATGTTAATATGAGGTCCGATGAAATTGATAAAATAACGACAGTTTTGGTAGGTGAAGCAAACAAAAGAACAAAAAAGCGTTTAAAAAATAAAACTAAAAGGGAGAAGGACAAAGTGAAGCGATATAGCAGACCATTGGAAGAATCTACGTGTAGGTTAAACTGTGTGCATACTAAGCCTACCGCTCCAAATACAGGTAAATCTAAATCGGTTTATGAGTGCAACACGATAACAGAAAATGACTTGATTAAGGCCGAACAGGGCAATGTTATTTTGGCTAATGTGTCCATAAAATCAGCAAGAAGGCGAAGACGTAAGAATCCGAAACAACACAGAAATCACGCAACCGAATATAAAATTCGCAGAGGTGAAAAAAAGGAAGCAAGAGTGTGCAGGGAGGCCTTCTTACAGGCTATTAATCCGATTAAAAAAAAACAGGTTGCATGGCATACTGAAAAGATTTTATAAAACGGGAAATGCTGCAAATGAAAGACGGGGAGGGGGCAGAGTTTCCCACAAATTTGCATCAAAGAAAGAGAGTGTAAGAAAATTTATTAAAAAACTGAGAACTAGAGAAAGTCATTATGGCAGGGGGAAAAGTATTAGACTTTATTTAGATTCAAGACTACAGAGTGTTCGCAACCTCCACCGAATATATCAACAATCTGTTCAGGGTGACACGTCATTGAAGGTTAGCTACCAGATGTTTTATCACATATTAACTGAATTTAATATTAATATCATCACCTGCATCTGACACTTGCTCAGCCTGTGCATGACTGAAGAATGATTATCTTCGCTGCCCGGCCGAAAACAAATAAAAAACTGCTGCTGAATTAAAAGTACATAAAGCACGAGCAAAGGAATTCTTTAAATTATTGAAGGAAACCAGGCCTGGCTTATACGCAGCTGTGTTGATCTCCAACAGGTACACATTCTACCAAAGCTTCCAATTGGAGAGGCATTTTATTCCTGTCAGCTATCCCTGTATCACTTCGCAGTTTGTGATCTTGTTGCAGAATCTAACTACTCTTACACTTAGCTTGAAAGTGAGTCAAGTCGAGGATCTAATGAAGTTGCCAGTGCAGTTAACCACTTTCTTCAGGAGGTCCTACCTCATCAGCCGGAGTATCAAACAATTAAAACAGTGAGATTGGGAAGTGTTGCGTGCGGAGGACAGAACAAAAATAACATTGTTGTGGGAATGGTTCAAGACAGGTTGGCCAACAAGGCCCCGGCAAGTTTAACGACAGTAGAGTTGGTATTTCCTGTTCGGGGTCACTCTTATATTCCATGTGACCGTTTTTTCAGAAGAATTGAGCAAGACTGAAAACCTCTTGCCACAATCGTTCAGCCAAGTGAGTATCACCAGATATTTTCTAAACACTGTAATAATGTATTTGTCTATGGAGAACAGTGGAAAACTTATGACTGGAAGACATGCACTAAGGCCAGTACCGTGACCTCAAGAACATTCAGGTTGGAAAGAGAGTTATAATTTCAAAGTCTTATTGTAAAGGAGTCAAGAAGATTACTGTTAGGAACGAGCCCTTCTACAAGACTGACACGAGTGTTGTAAACAGCCTTCTCAAAAAAGGTAAAAACCATTATTCTAATCCAGCTGAAGTCACAGGTCCAGTAAAACACAGTGCCACCGCCAAACTGGCAGATATTCACAAGCTCCTTGCTGCATACTATGGGCCAGAATGGAATAAGGTCCCACATTTGAAATTATACACAACTCTAATGCATTCAGAAGATGTTAGTGACTGTGTAGAACCTTTGAAGATTGTAATTGCTGTGAAGAGGATATTGGATGCAATATTTAAAGATAAGACAGTAAGTTACTGAAATTTTTAAATTTATTATTTTTATTGAAACATATTATTGTTGGACAGTGATTATGAATGAACATTATGATGCAATTAGTATTATTAAATAATTATTATGTAATCATTCTGCGTTTTTTTAAAAAATAATAATCTTAACTTACTAAACTCCAATGGAGATTGGTTTATCTGAATTATTATTATTATTATTATTATTATTGATTTACAAAACCCTGAAACTAAGCTAAATTAGAATTTTGTTATTTTAATATGTTTTGTGCACTTTATATGATTCATTAAAATCTTTTTAAGAATAAGATAGAGAATAATAAGAGAAACATCGGAAAATAACACAAAAAAATATACGAGGCCTTTCGGTCTTTTTTATCAATGACCTTCATCAGGTAGAGAATTTTTTGAAAGTTTTTAACTGATTTTTTTCATCAGTGAGAAGTTTTAAAGAATAATACATTTAAAGAATTAAAAGAACATTGTTATAAACATAGTATTGTCCAAAACATTATTACATCATAAATAGAAAAATAGCCGAAACTGTGGATACCTTAATAAATAAAGGAAAAAAACAGAAAACACTACTCCACATAGAAAAAGTATGTGGAGTAGTGTTTTCTGTTTTTTTCCTTTATTTATTATTACATCATTTTGAAATTATCAACTGATTAAATGACAGCCCCCTTTTTTGTCTACTAATAATCAGGAATAATTTTACGTAATCTTTTTGCTAGGCACCCTATCATTTCTAAACGTTTTTATAATTTCACTTTCATATGTTTCATCCTATTACGTTTTTCTCGCCGCCCCCTTATTATTTCCTATTTGTCCTCCGTCTTGTCCTATCCCAACAGTTCGTCTAATTAATCTCATTTGTTCTCTTGTTTGTCAGCCAATAACGCCTTACTATTCCCCATGCAAACTATATAAACCCCCCCGTTAGTACTAATTTCATAACTTCAGGATAATTCTCTAATATTCTATTTGCTTTTAGAGAATTATCCATTTTTGCTTTGATAAAGGATAGGCTCTATCCGAAACGTCAGCTCTTTATTTGATTTTTTAGTTTTATTTTGATTATACTTATATATTTATTATTTTGTTATTTGTTAATTATTATTTTATTTATTTTTCAGTTGTATTTATTAACTATTTATTGCATTCCAGGGTTTTTGTGTCTCGTCCTTTTCTCTTATTAATATCCATTCAACTGATTAAAGGTTTTAAGAAAATGAATTTTAAAAATTTCAAAAAATTCTCTACCTAATGAAGGTCATTGATAAAAAAGACCGAAAGGCCCCGTATATTTTTTTTGTGTTATTTTTGTGATGTTTCTCTATCTTAACTGTTATAAATCACTCATATTCTTCTTTTTAAGAATAATATTAGAATATTGCAATAATATCTACTGCTTCAAGCGGCACATAATCTTTTCTAAAGATTTTATAATCTTCCTACAGAAGAATTTTTTGCTTAGCCAACAGAACATTTTACGAATTTTTCAATTTTTTTTAAAAAAACTTATAGATTAGATAATTATGTAATAAATATTTCTGTTATTTCAAAGGTTTTAGTTATATTTTGTTAACCTGTATCAACCTGAAGCATTAAAGTTTCCATAATCATAATCATGCAAACTAAGCAAATTTGTATTATTGATATCACAATAAAATCATTATGTTCCAAGCAAAACCAGATAAATGCAAAATAATTTTGCAATATTAAGGAAACAAAAAAAGACAGGATTTCACAGAATATGCCCAAATGAGTGGAAATTGCCACTAGAATATTATCACACATAAAAATTAAAAATTTGCTTTGAAGTTACTGAGCTGAGGGTTTTCTTTATTTTCTAGAAAATGACTTAATCGGTCTTTGTCTGGTTTTGCACGGGAGCTCTTCAATTATCCCGTATCAATATTGTAACAAAAATGGATCTGCATAACATAAAAAGAGATTTTCATATCACATATTCAGAAAAATTGCATCAAAATGACAGAATCAGTGTTGAATGCTGGGTTAAAGAAATGCAATCAAAACAGCAACTTCATAATCCTGGTTTGTTTTTTAAACAAGAAGGTAGGCCTATTTTATCTTTGGAGGATTCCACAAACTTATTAAGAGAAAATGACTTTGTGTTGATACTGATGACAGAACCACAAACTGTTTTGCTGAAACAGCTAGGGAATGAGAAAATCTGTATAGACTCGACGCATGGAACAAATGGATATTCTTTCCAATTAAAAACTCTTGTTGTTGTTGATGAATATGGAAGCTCATTTCCTTGCGCTTATTGCATTAGCAACAGAGTGGATACGGACACAATGACAGTTTTCTTCTTGTCCATTATGAAAAAACTGATTTGGTTTCCAATTATCATGCAGAATATTTAAGTCAGATGATACGCAAGCCTACTCTAATGCTTGGGAAACTGTAATGGGAGCACCAGAAAAGAAATTGCTGTGTATTTGGCATGTTGACAGGGCCTGGAGAACAAACAAAGAAATTAGTGCCAGGTTTTGAAAACCAAGCAATAACATACAAAAGCTTTAGACCACTTCATGAAACAACTGATGAAAGGAAGTTCAGGAAGAGGCTTGCTCTATGTTTGCAGGAAATAGACACTTCTGAAATGAAAGCCTTCAAAAAATATTTTGAAACGTATTATGCCAAAAGGCCTGAAGTTTGGGCCTACTGTTTTCGTTTACATGTAGGGCTAAACACAAACATGTATCTGGAGAGCCTACACAGGGTTATTAAATACTGGTACTTAAATGGAACTGTTAACAAGCGGCTTGACAAGCTTATTAGCATCCTTTTGAAACTTCTATAGATAAGCTTTATGACCGTGTGATTAAATTATGTAAAGGGAAGATAACGCACAGAGAGCATGTCTTGCGTCAGAAGCACAATGCTGGTATTCAAATACTACAGAGTGACATTTCTGAATTCCCTGTTTCTGAGCTTGCGAAAAATGATGCCGAAACTGATACCAATACAGTAAAAAGATGGGAAGTGAAGTCGCAGTCAATTACAAATCATCATTATTGTGTTGAGAAACATTTCACACGGAGTCCTTTAAGTGTGCCTTAATCTGTAAACCTTGTAATGCTTGTGTTCACCAGTATACTTGTAGCTGTCCAGACAACGTTGTACATTACTACATGTGTAAGCATATTCATGCCGTTGCATCTGCAAATAATAACAGCAGAATCAGTCCGAAAAAGGGATCCGAGATTCTTTTGACTAGCGAAAATTCTTCAGATTTTACAAGTGATTTAATGAACTTAAATACTGCTGAGAGTGTTCTTACAGAAATTGGTAATCTAAGGCAAACAACTACTTTGGACTTGCACGTCATTCGTTCCCAAGAGACAGTCATTAATATGGCTGAGTCACTGGTAGGTTAACTTAAAACAAAAGAGTTGCCTGAATCCTGCATGAATGCTATACATAATCACTTGACTTCGGCACTTCAGATTATTGAACATTGTTAAACAACCATCAAATACAAAACTGAAAAAGCAGATGCGTTTTGAACCAGCGTCAAAACAAAATTACGTTTCTTCAAAAAAAAAGGGCTGTTTCTCTGGTTTTTAGCAAACCAACCCAAGCCCAAAAAGATTTAATCACTTCATCTATTTTGAATCCAGAACTAGAAAATGGAATTTTTCATACTGAATTTGAACATTTTTATTGAAATTAGTAAGTATAAAGATATTTAAAAATTATTAAAGTAAGAAAATGTCCTTCATGTAATGATTTTTTTATTATCATTTGTTTGCGAGTTATTTATTTATTCAAATGGCTTTATTGTAACATTTCCTTGCATCACTGTAAAACGGGACGAGTTAATATCAAATTTTCATATTGCTGCTAATAATTTTTTATTAAAAAGAAACACGCATATGAAAATTTGGTCAAAGGTACATCTTAACATGGCGAATAAATCCTTGTAGATAAAAAAAATTAGTTGTCATAACTTTTCTGTTTTTTTTTTGTTTGTTTTTTGTTTTTTTTTTAAAATTAGACATGTATTTAAAAAACCGTGTTTCTGCATCTTTTTTTTTTATTAAATGAAAACTCATAGTGGTTTTACTTTAAAAAAAACTCACCATTTTATTATTTCGATTAATTTCACTTCTCAAGTTTAAGTAACATCAAATTAGAATCCCTGCTGCGTGAACAATGAATGTTTAATGCTTCATATAAAAAAAAATTAACCTGGACGAATGTCATATCTTTTTTTTGGCGCATTTCTCGTATTTCATTAAAAAAGTATTATGTTTCAAATCTAGATAAGAAAATTGCCATAAACTGTGGAAAATAAATAAGGAGAGCTCTATTTCCACAACATTATTTAATGTCCGTATGCGCATTTCGATGACAAAGAACAATTTCGCTGAAGAAGACATATGAACATTAAATAATGTTGTGGAAATAATGGTTTCCTTATTTATTTTAAACAGTTTAGCATGTTTCATTTCTCATCGATCATAAAATAAATTTCAATAGAGCCAATATATTGGAGTGAACAAAAAGATACTGGTGGGAAAAAAGAAAGAGCGAACATGCTGCGGAAGGGCACAGAGTCGGAAGGGGAGGGGGCATCGAAACGCAGTAGCACATGTACTGATCTAGTATATTTAAACGAAAGGTAGTGTTTCTTGAATTGCAAATCATTTCGTCATTCATAATATTCATCCTATCCCATTTTAGCTCTTCGAAGCAAAGATAAAAGTATATTAATTAAAAAATAAAGACTCCATTTAATTAAAAGAAATATAAATAAAAATAAATAATAAAAACAATGAATAAAAGCCACCCAATGGAGAAATGCAAAGGTTGAAGTGGACGAAATACAATTGAAACAAAGGTCTTGTGGAGAAATGTTACACCAAACACAGGAAGGAACACAGTAACAGATGAAGAAGATCTATGATGAAAGTCCGATGATCCGTAGAAACATAAATGAAAAAATTGAAATGTATTTAAAAAAACTGTTTTCGGGATTTTTATCCCATCTTCAGTTTATAAACTTTTTGAATGAAATTTCAGTTAAAAACATAATAGAAGATATAATAATAAAAACAAAACAATGAAATCAAATACAGGGTCATTATAATTAAAGTTCCATTTTGACATGGCCATAAAAAAAAACTACTGGATCAAAAGCTATAATACTTGGCAATATTATACAAGAGGGCATGGGAAGTTCATACCCACCAAAAAAAAAAATTAGTTCAAAAGGTCACCACCAGCATGGAGTGGCGCTCTATGCAATATTCGTATACGAAATGACACACAGTAACCTGCTTTCAGTAAATGGTGGAAGCCACATTCAACATGTAACTAATTTTAGTAACGATTAAAGACTTGTTAATCTGTGTCTTCGTGTCTAATTTCGTATACGAATATTGCATAGAGCGCCATTCCATCCTGGTGGTGACTTTTTGAACTAATTTTTTTTTTTGGTGGGTATGAACTTCTCATGCCCTCTTGTACAATATTACCAATAGCTTTTGGTCCAGTAGTTTTTTTATGGCCATGTCAAAATGGAACTTTAATTATAAAGACCCTGTATACTGTGTGATATTTGAACTGAGGAGATATTGTTTTTAGTTTGATTGTTGTGAACAGGTTAATAGG
Source organism: Rhysida immarginata (assembly GCA_023313115.1). NCBI lineage: Eukaryota > Metazoa > Arthropoda > Chilopoda > Scolopendromorpha > Scolopendridae > Rhysida > Rhysida immarginata. Next base: position 529,135 of record JAHWFO010114481.1, on the reverse strand, counting down.
TGGATTTTGAGTGCAAGGGAAGGGTTATTATAGTTTTAGTAGTGATTTCCATTTATTATTAATTTCTATAGATGGTTTGGCTAAATTTTTTTCATTCGAAATAATGTTGATGGTTTCTTTTATTAGTCTTTTTTTGTAATTAGTCCAAGGTTCAATATTATGTGGCTTTTGGCTGCAATAGCCGTAGCGGGGATTCTAACGTAACATTTCACAGGTAACACAGATATTACATAGAAATTTTCATGATGCCTAATGCAACTTCCTGATGTAACTTCCATATGTATTATATTTGTGCAGCTTTCCAAAAGATCCGAACTTATTGAAGAAATGGGTGGCTGTGGTCAAAAGAGACAAATGTATCCAACAAGCTACAGTAGACTGTGCAGTTTACATTTTGCTGAAAATGACTTCATTCATTATGCAAAGAAAAAAATGCTACGTACAAATGCTGTGCCAACAATTTTTTCATATAAAAGAGAAATTAAACCAAGGAAACCTCCTATGGATCGATCAGATTCACAGGTAAGCATAATAAAGTTACAAAAAAGTTTAATCTTTTGAGGCTGCTGCAAATACAATTGCTTGTTTTTTTAACTCCTTAGAACCGCAATATTAGCCTGCCGACAACACCATATAATGAAGAACTTTCTTCCCCTACTCTTGTGAGTGAGCAGTTGTCACCTAACCCATCACCACCACTTTTCTCATTGCCTCCATCAACTGAACTCGGACCAGAATCTCCTATGCAATTTTCTTCAAGTTCAGATGCAAGTCCACCATCTAGTTCAATGTCCCAAGACTCAAGCACATCTGAAAGATCAAAAGGAGGACCCAAACCAAAATCCACAGATGAACTGAGGAAACAGGTTGCTGCTTTGAAACAGAAGGTCCGAAGACGAGACAGAAAGATAAATAGTATGCAGGATCTCATTTAACAATTACAGGAGAAAGGACTGGATAATGAAGGTGCAGATATTTTAAATTCTTCTCATGGAACTTTGCATGAAGTTTTAAAAAATGAATATAACAATGCAGGACAGCACAAAACCCATTATGATTATAGTGAGTCTGTAAAAAGATTTGTAATGACAGTTCATTATTATTCACCAAAGGCCTATAGTTACTTGAGGTCAGTATTCACATTGCCTCATCCTGCAACTATAAGAAGGTGGATATCTAATTTAGATTGCACTCCAGGATTTTTATCAGAAGTACTCATGAAGTTGGAAAGTGATCTTTAAACAAAGCCATGGTTACAAAAATGTGCTCTCCTTGTAGATGCAATGTCTATCAGAAATGACATAGTACGGGATGTTAAAAATTCGAAGTACTCAGGCTATGTTGACTACGGTGGCATAGATGCTGAATGCAGTGATGAACCTGCAACCGAAGCACTATTTTTCACGATCGTGTCATTAACCAAAGCCTTTAAAGTGCCAATAGCCTAATACAAACTGCAATTGATAAACTACATGAGATAGGGATATCTGTTGTATCTCTGACATTTGATGGTGCAGCAACTAATATAAAAACAGCCAAATTGTTAGGCTGTCAAGTGAATTGTGGAAGTTATGTCTTAGAGAGCACGTTCAAGTACCCAACTGAGTCTCATGAAGCCTCTCATTTTTTGATCCTTGTCACATGATTAAGCCTATGAGAAATGCATTGCATGAAGGATGATCCTTGCCTTCATCTTTTGAAACTGATGAAGGACTCGTTCAGTGGGAATTCTTTAGTCACTTACATTAACTTCAAACAGAAGAGGAGTTCAAGTTTGCAAATTCTTTGGGTTCACATCATGTTAACTTCCAAAATTCTAAAATGAAAGAAAATTTAGCAGTTCAGACCTTCAATTCAAGTGTAGCAGAAGCTCTTCAATTTCTCGAAGTTTCTGGGCATCCTCATTTCAGAGGTTGCTCTGCAACAGTATCTTTTATTCGACTGATGGATCGTCTCTTCGATGTGTTAAATGTTCGCAATCTTCTTGGAAAAGGATATAAACAGCCTCTCACTTTAGCCAACAACTGTTTTTGGATTAAAATACTCCAAGAAGCTGAGCATTGCCTGACAACTGTTCGACATGGCAACACTCTAATGCTACAACATAACAGGAAAATGTTTGCACAAGGGTTTCTTTTCTGCATCAGATCATTGACGAGAATTGCAAATGTTCTTTTTCAATCAGAACAGTCATTAAATTTCTTGCTTACTGTCAGAAACAAGAAGATCATTTGGAACTATTTTTTGCAACACTGCAGGGGTAGAAATGGTTTCAATAATAATCCTCATGCCATGCCGTTACAATGGACTTTAAGACAGATTCTTATTAAAAATGATGTTGCCATCTCTGGAAATTGCATGATTTTAGATAGAGATTATGACAAATTTCTGACTTTAGATCAAATCACAGATCCACTGCTATCAGGCCTGATAATGATATTCAAGATGATGATGACAATGTTGATGAAATATTGGGTCAATTGGAAGAACTTAGTGAATACCAAGAAAATATCCTCTTCTATATAATAGGGTTTATTGTGAAGAAGCTATTGAAGAAACTTACCTGTACTGAGTGTATAGAATTGCTGATTTCAGAATCATCATCTGATCACAACTATGCTGGCCCAGTAATTCAAAAGGCATCAGCATTCACAAATTTTATTAACAGAGGAGGGTTGGTGATCCCATCAAAATCAACTTATAACATAGTTAAGCTGGCTAAACAATTTTTCAGAACATTAGTTGTTTTCAAGAAAAAATTTGCAGAAAAAAATGTTTTCCAAAAAATAAAAATGAAAGTAATAAACGAGTTAAATGGAAATGGATTCATTGATTTGAACATTCAGCATACAACTGCAAATCATGTATCTGAAGATCTACACGTCACTCAATTGACAAAGTTAGTGATTTCCACATTTTTGGACTTGCGATTCAAGACATACAGCAGAATCCTCACCAGGAAGGCAAAAGGAAACAAATTATCCATTAGAAACAAACTTACAAAGCAGATAACATTTTCAAATATGTTAAAATTTGTTTATCTAATAAATTAATTTCTAGTGTCATTAATTTGTGTCAAAATCACTTGTCATAATTGACTTGATTTTTTTAAGTTTTGTTACTCAACTGTTACAGTTTTAGCAGTGATATGGATAGAAAACTATAGTACTAGATTTTTTTTCTATAATTATCATTTGTGTACCAAGCCATTGACCAGCAAGATGATGGAGAGTTACCTTCATTTTGGAAATTGATTGTCCACATTTTTACTGTTTGATTGGCATAATTGTTTTTAAAGCAAGCACAGATATCATAATATTAAATTTGGATTAGTAATCATGACGAAATGTGCGATTTATTCGGTCAAGTAATTTCTTTTTTTTTGCAGTTTAATTCCGATTAAAGAGAGGGGGTGGGGTTAAAAAACTTTAAAAGAAATTATAATATTCCGATTGTCATTTTTATTTTTTTATACGAAAGCAGAACAATAAATTTAATGGGAACAATTAATTTTATAATGTTTTCATATAAGAAGTCCGTCTACTTTACGTAAGTAAAATGACTTCTCAATGTTGGAATCTGGCTGGTCCCACAATGTGAGTTATCGCTTACTTTTGTCAGTCGAAACTCCAGCTCGCTTGCTTGAATGGGGAAGCTGTTACAGAGCGCAATCCAGTTTTCTGTATATATCATTCTGTATATATATATCAAGCTCACTTGTAGCAACCAATCAGGTTGAGCCTGAATTCCTATTCCGAAACGCAAGTGGTGCTCAACCGGGTAAACGACGTGATTAGACATCATGCTCTTATGCCCCGTTCACATTGGACCGGCAAGGCGGCAAGGCGGCAAAGCGTCTTTTTCTGATCACGTTTCTGTTCTAAAACTTGCTAATTTCCAACTGAATTATCTAATTAAAATTTAACCAAACGTATCTATTTAACGATGTAAAAAGCTGAAGGACAATCGCAATTTATAACTTCACATTTACAAAATAAAGTGCATTCTCTTTATTTTATTTCACTATAAAATTGTGATCCGCCATCATTGTTTTGATCACGTGCTCCAGTAGTCGAACGTGATTGGATGAGCCATCAACCGGCAAAAGCGGCAAGTGGCAAAAGTAGAACAAATTTCAACTTTGCCGCCTGGCTTATTTGCCGGCCGCGGCAATTGACTTGACCTATTTCTAGCTGGCCTTGGACGTAGTGCGCATGCGTCAACGGTTGCCGCTTCGCCGCTTTACCGGTTACCGGCTCAATGTGAACCAAGCACAATGATTTGAACTATTAAAACTACTGGATCATCCGCGCTGTAGCTGGATGAAGCGACAGGCGAGTAACATAATCGATAAGTACTAGACTGAGATAAGCGATCAACTGTAGGGAGTAGTAGAGAGCGGAGCGTGTTACTCAACGTAAGGATACGAGCGCTTGATACCCAGTATTTCGGCTTTTATTGTACATTTTGTGAATTCAAAGAAATTTTTTTACAGGAAACCGGTTGTACAAGGTAATGTCAAGATATTTCTTTCATCTGTATTATTTTTTAATACTAAGGTGCTAAGTTCATGAAAGGTTGACGTCGTAAATCGTAACAGCACGTGCTTTTTTTTTCATCTTTAAATCAGACATTTATCAAATAAAAATGTCACTTGGCCATATTTTCCTTCAGCTAGAATTAGTAACGGATATTTTGTAAACAGTTTAGTAAATTTTAAAATGGCATTTAATAAATTTGGTATATCTTCGAAATTAGATGCATTCAAGCGTATGTTCATGAAGTGAAAATTTTTTTTTCGAGCATCAGTGATTTTTGGTCCAGAACATAGATATAGAGAATGATCCCGTTAATGATTGTGGTTATACCGGTGTTCTGTATCATGTATTGTGCTGCATATGGATGTAACAGTAAACCAGCTGGCAAAAGATCTGAAAATGAGGAACCACTCAAGAAGCTGTCTTTCCATCAGTAAGAATTGTAAATAAGAATAGTTAAACGGTTCTCAATTGCGTCTTGGATAAGTAAACAAATATATTTAAATTTAGGTTTCCATTGAAGAATAAAGAATTATTGCAAAAGTGGGTTCAGGCAGTTGGAAGAAAAAATTTCATCCCCTCCAGATTTAGCAAGCTTTGTAGCTTGCACTTTGAGGAGGCTGACTTTGAATTGCCTGTATATAAAGTTAAGAGATTGAAATCTGATGCAGTCCCTTCAGTCTTCATACATAGAGATGCTCCAAAACACAGAAAACCGCCAAAAGAAAGAAAACCTTTAAACCCCAATGTACGTATACATTTTTATATTAGTGTGTGTGTGAGCGTGTGGGTGTCTGTGCGTGTGGTTGTGTATATTAGTGCATGCATGTGTGGTATTTACTGTAATGTACATACAATTTACAAATTTATATATATATATGTTTGAATTTTATATATTTAATTTCTTATAATATGTCTGGATATTACTTAATTTTCATAGAAAAAACTGAAGACTGTCCAGGAATTTATCAGCCAGGAGCCAGGAGTTTCCGTTTCAGAGTATGGTGGTCAATCAACGCAGTCAGAATTATCACCTGAGCCAAGTGCAGGCATTCCATCACTAGCCCCAACATGGACAAATCAAAAAGGACCCAAACCTAGAACGGTAGGTCAGTTGACAATTGAGCTTTCGAATGTGCGGAGAAAATTACAAAGAAGAGAAAAGAAGATCACATCACTTCAAGAATTGCTGGAATCATTGAAGGATAATGATCTAGGAGATGATGGTTTACATGCATTGTCAAGATTAAGTTCTGAAACAGCAATGGTATTTCAAAATGAACTAGTGAATTCAAGTCTTTCTAAGAATAATTTATCTTACAGTGAGGAAATGAAGAAATTTGCTTCTACTGTGTTTTACTATTCCTAAGGCATACAACTTTTTAAGAACAGTTTTTACCATGCCACACCCAAATACTCTTAGAAAATGGGCTAGCAAATTTGCTTGTGAACCTGGGTTTCTTGAAGAGGTTGTTCTTCAGTTAAAAGAAGACGTACAAAAAAAACCTTGGTTGAAAGATGTGGCACTAATTATTGATGCAATGGCCATTAAAAAAGAGTTGGTATGGGATGTGAAGAACGGAAAATATGCTGGCTATACTGATTATGGTGGAGTTGATGTAGCGAGTGAGGCTTTAATATTTATGGTTGTTTCAATTACAAAAATGATGAAATGTCCCATTGCTTATTTTTTGAACAACAAATGTTCTGCAGCTGTACAATTGCAACTAATCAATATGTGTCTAGAAAAACTAACTGAAATCAATATCACACCCCACTCAATAACATTTGATGGCAATCACACAAATTCAACTTGTACATATAAATTAGGATGTTCTGTCATGGACTGTGATAATGTAACGACAACATTTAAACATCCATCTTCCGAAAAAGAAATAGCAATCTTCTTTGATCCTTGTCACATGCTAAAGTTGGCAAGAAATGCATTGGCTGAATTGCATTATTTCGAGAGCTCGGAAGGCAGAGTCAGTTGGAAATATTTTGTGCACTTGAACGATATTCAAGATGAAGAAGGGTTCAAATTTGCAAACCGCTTATCACGTGCTCATATACAGTTTGCATCGAGCAAGATGAAAGTAAATTTGGCCTGTCAACTCTTCAGTGCAGGCGTTGCTGATGCTATCGAATTTTTGTGTAAATCTGGACATCCTAATTTCATAGGAGCAGTAGCAACAGTGAAATTTATTAGAATCATTGACAAACTTTTTGATGTGCTCAATGTTCGTAGTCCTTTTGGTAAAGGGTTTAAACAACCCTTGTCAATAAAAACAATGCACTTTTGGATGAGTACTTTTGATGAATCGGAAAACTATTTGAGACACCTAAGATTCAACGGAAAACCATTACTTAATCAGCCCCGCAAACGCTTTGTAGAAGGTTGGTTTTCTTTACTGTATCAACTCCACAAAGTTTTTGGCATTTTCACTACTTCAGCGTCAAGATCACCCCCTCCAATATTTATTAACATACAAGATTTCACAGGATCACTTAGAATTATTGTTTGCCACCATTCGTGGTCGGAATGGATTTAATAATAACCCGAATGCCCTGCAGTTGAAATGGACACTCAGACAGATTCTACTGAAGAATGAGGCACTTTTTGCCGGAAACTTTTTTAGCACTTTTTTGTAGCATTTTAAATGACGCTGTTCATTCTATGATTGCGTTCAGATCCCCAGAACGCACTTATTCTTTAAAAGAAAATGAAGATAGAACAGATAGATATTTGGAAGTTACACCAAACTCCATTGAAGAAGCGGAATTCAACTTAGCGTTTAATCATCTGGATAATCTTAGTGTTTATCAGGAAAATATTTTATTTTACATAACTGGCTATATTGTAAAAAAACTACTCAGTGCACTTAATTGTAGCGATTGTGTTGATTTGCTTATTGCTCAGCAGGTAAATGATCACACTTATTGCAAAGATAGTGCTTTTAAAATGTTCACTAATTTTGTAAATCGTGGTGGATTAATTATTCCATCAAATGACAGTTTTGAAATTGTTAAACTTTCTGAAAAGATTTTTAAAAAGTATATAATATCAGATTCAAAAGCCAATGAAAAAAATATTGCTTTAAAGCTTAAAATGTTAGTATTTCATCAAATATCAGAAAAAGTTTTTCTTAATAATAAACCATCACATATATTTATGTCCGAGTTTGGAGAAGAACTGCATCAGACACAAATCATTAAAAAGTTGATTACTTTGTTTCTGAATTTCAGATTAAAAACTTACGGTAAGATCTTAACTGCTCAACATACAAAAGTGTCGCTAAGGAATAAATTCACTTCTCTTATAACTTTACAGAATATGTAAGAATTAAAAAAAAACACAAAATAACTACAGAGAAAAAAAACCAACAATATTACAGAATATATATCTAAAAAAGAGGCATATACACCAATCAGTGCTTTAATACCTAAAATCCGATTGGTTGACATGCCCCTTCTTTAGCTATATATTCGGTAGTCTTGGTGTTTTCACCTCTGTGGTTATTTTGTGGCCGTGATGGCGATATTACCGAAACGCGTCGGCTGTTATTAAATTTTCTACCACAATGCAATAGTTGGATTTTGTTTTAATTAGTTAGTACCTTGCAATACGAATGTTGTAATAAATAAACACTGTTTTTTGATACCAATGATTATTTACTTTTCATTATTTTTACCTCTATTCTACATTCTCTGTTTTAAATTATACATTACACTTTTACTTAATTTCACATGTTTATTAGTTTGGGTCAAATACGGCAATCAATTTTTCACCCACTTCCCGTTGTTCAAACGACTCCAAATTTGGCACTCTGATTCATTTCCAGTGACACTACAATTCAGCTTAAAAATATTCAACTTAGAATTCTTAAACAGGATTAAAAGTGATTTTTTATTTATTAAATTCCCAGGTAATGGTCACTTCTTTCACTACGTTGTATCAATAGGAGTAGTATTTACTATTTTAGCTGGAATTATTCATTAATTCCCGTTATGTTTAGGTGTCACAATAAATTATTAAAAAAAATCAATTCTTAATAATTTATTACCTTACATAAGCTTATAAGTAACGCTTTTTAATCTACAATAACTGCTGAGAATGGCCACCACCAGCTAGGATGCATGTATCCAATCTACTCCTCATTGCCTGTCGAACTCTTTCATGTTCAGATCTCCACGGCTTTCTTGGTTTTGTAGGTATGTAAAAGCATGTCTTTTTTTAAATAAAGAATAAAAAGAATAAAATAGAAAAATATTTAAAAAATTTTTAAGTATTTTAAGCACACGTTTAAAACGTGCATGAAAAGAGTCCAAAATAATTTTTGGTGTCGCATTTAAATCGGAATTCATAAAATTAAAAATAAAAGGTAAAGTTTATTCTATTGAGTAATATTTTAAATTTAAAATTTACATTAAACGCGCACCAAACCTTTAGCTTTTTTTAATTTTATGAATTTCTATTTAAATGAGAGGCACCAAAAATTATCTTTTACTTTTTATATCCACTTTTTAAAGTAAAAGTATGTGCTTAAAACTTTTTTTTAAATTTTTAATCCAATGAAGTTGTGGCTTTGCAAGATGCTTAATCGTCAGTAGGCCTGACTAAATTTTTTAATTGCATTGGAGTTAAATTAACAGTTTTTCATTAATAAATCCATCATAACTACTGTTTTGCTCAATGGCTTCAGTTGAATCTGTCCCTACAGTTGATCGATTGCTTGCCCTGGTTGCTTCGCGATTACATGACTGCCGGCAGTTCTACGCGGGGAGGATCCAGTAGTTTTAATAGTTCAAATCATTGACCAAGCATTAGCTGGCACCACGGTCTATAGATATTCATGGTCATCGAGCTCCATTGTTAAAATGAAGCTAAAGTTTCTAGCTCCCAATAGGGCGGGAACTCTATTGAAAAGTGGCGCTGCATGTACAATCGGCCCAAAAACGTCTGCAGCGCCGCCCTATCGACAGACAGAAATTTCACTTTCATTTTCAGTTTCAATGAAAAACCTCTATCGCAGGTCACGGTCGGCCCTGATGCGATTTATGCAGCACCTGGCGCGATCTGTTTTCCTTAGCTTCTCGAAACAATGGAAAATGGCCGAAGCTCGATGACCATGAATATCTATAGACCGTGGTTGGCACTAAAGCATTAGTCGAGGTCAACGATATGAAATGAGTAGATCGCTCATGAGCTGCTTTTAGCGCCACCACCGCGTTCCCATTTGAAAGCCTGTTGGCCATTGCTTTGCTTGGCAAGAAATGGCCTTCATTGTATGTTTACGTTTGAAGTTAGCGTAGACAAACACAGTAAAACTCAATGCGATTTCTTGTCCAGCTTTAAATTGTAGTAATAGATCACCACTGACTTTTCACAGGTGTGTTTTTATCTTTCTGCGTATTGGAATGTTTTTCTCATGTAAAAATCCTGGTCATCTTTTATATCGTGGTTGTTGATACATAAAATATGTCGATATTCAACCATGTTACCGTCGTTTCAGTGATACCAGAATGATTGTTTAGAGGTATTTATGAAATTATATACCGCATTTATTAAAAAGCATATAAATTTGGGAGAGGTCGCTTAAGAAATTTCAGACTACAAGCACGATGTTGGTGGGGGTGGGGGGGACTTTCTCAGCTGGCGACAAAGCGGATATATAGTAATGGCGCTTTGGCTGGCGATGTTGTTCTGCCAACCACAGTAATGGCGCCTACACTATCAATAGAGATTAGTTCTACTTTTCGCCGCCTTCAAATTGCTCCAAAGATGGCGGCCACATAAGCGATCTACCAAGGCCTGCTCACTCAGACAAAATGGCGCAAATAGAAGGCTGGCAGATGATATAGCTGAGATGGATTTTTTTTTAAATGCTGAGCAAACAGACTGTAAAAATATACAATATGATTTTTTATTCACAATAGTCTTCACATTAAAATATTCCAATCGTCTAATTATTTAAATTATAGCAATACAAAATAATTCTTTTTCAAAATCTCAGTTTAGCGTAATAAATCTAAAATACATTATTATAATATTCTAATGTGATGAATATTGTGAATAAAAAATCATATTGTGCATGTTTACATTCGGTTTGCTCAGCATTTAAAAAATAACCATCGCAGCTATATCAGCTGCCAGCCTTCTATTGCCGCCATTTTGTCTGAGTGAGCAGGCCATCGATGTATATATACTAACTGGATGCCTCACTCCTATTGCGCGAGGAGCCCAGAAGTGAAGCATTAATAATCGATCACTTTTCCTGGTCAAGAGGGCAGCCGGCACGTTGGAGATGTAAACTGGTTCTCCTGTAATAAGAAATATTAATGTAGGGCAGTGTAAATCATTAGCGTGTAAAGGGCACTACATAAAATAAAGTAAAACATATACTTAATGGTCAGATATATACAAAGCAAAAGCAATAAAAGGATGACTATATGAATTTAAAAACATGAATAATTTTTAAAAATAGAAACACTTTTTTAAAAATCATAGGGTTGTTCACCAATAAAAAATCTAGTGAATAATTCAGCCCTAATCAGTGTCGTAAATTAATGTGTAAAGGGCACTGTATAAGAATATGTTTAATAGTAAGCATTCCTCCCCACAATGGAGCTGGGTTTTTTTTTAATAAATGGCCGTGAGTGAGACGGCTGTGACCAATCCTAAGCCGAGTAAGAACAACATCTCGCCTGTTTGTTAGACAAGGTAAGGACCACGGTGTGATGGCACGTTTTATTTCATATATAGTTTATTCCCTGGGTTAAGAGGCCAAGACTCCTGCCAAGCAGATAAGAGTTTCTTGTAGATGACCGGGAACAAATGTTCGCGGATTGAGAGTAGCTCCAAGATAGGCAAGTGTGCAATAGCGTCTTTTGCCGCCTTGTCGACCCGTTCATTTTGCTGGATACCCATATGGCTACGGATCCAAACAAAATAAATTCTGGTACCTTGGAGATCCAGGTAATAAAGATATTCCTGGATTCTTAGAACAAAAGGATTGTCTGTATTGAATGACTCCAAACATTGCAAGGCGCTCAGGGAATTGCAGAAAATCCAAAAGTTGGAATTTGCATAATTAAAAGCGAACTCTAACGCTTTGACTATCCCTACCAATTCCGCTGAGAAGATGGAGAACTCGTTTGGCAAATGATAAGAAAATACAATGTTATCTATAAGGAATGCACAGCCAACTCCGTCCTCTGATTTGGACCCATCTGTGTATATATGAAGCCACCAGGAAGGGTGTTTAAAAAAACCTTAAAAAGTGCGTTAATTTCAGCTTCCAAAAAATTTGATTTTTTCCCAGCGAATAAGTTGTAATTTATATCTGGTTGGGGGAGAATCCACTGAGGGACATCTCTGACCTCTCGGCTATGCATGGCTGGAAATGCGAGGTTCAGGCTCTCCAGAAGATTCTGGAACAAATTGTTGATGCTTCTAAAACAATGATGGGGAGGGATTCTAGGTTTATCAAAAAGACAGGTAAAACCTGGATGCAAAGTTTCACCATATATGCGAAGAGCATATTTGAGGAGGAGTTTGGCTCTTCTAAACCATAACGGGGGTTCAGAAGCATCTACATAAAGGCTCTCTACCGGACTTGTTCGGAACGCTCCTGTGGCAATTCTTATGCCTAGGTTATGGATGGGATCTAACAGCTTCAAAGTACTTTTTGAAGCTGAGGCATAAACAATGCTTCCATAGTCCAATTTAGACCTAACTAGGGAGCCGTATAAAAAAAGAAGCATCTTCCTATCAGCGCCTCATTTGGTAGCGGAAATCGAGCGCAAAACATTCATGGCTTGTAAGCATCTCGCTTTTAAATTACGTACAGTATATGTGGAAGCCACGATAATTTCCTATCAAAGGTCAGACCAAAGAATTTGTGGGAGTCCACCACTGAGATAGGAGATCCGTAAAGAGTAAGGTCCGGGTCTGGATGGAGACCTCTCAAAAAGCAAAAGTGGACGGCCCTTGGTTTTTGGGGTGAAAATTTAGAGCCTACTTCGTTGCTCCAGATAACAAGTTTGCTAATGGCTAATTGCAGTTGACGCTGAATGAAGAACATTGAGGACCCTCGACAGTAATTAGCGATGTCGTCGACATACAAGGAATAGTTCACAGTGGAAGGAAGTCGAAAACAAGCCTCATTAATAGCAATGAGGAAAAGGAAGGGACTCAGCACACTTCCCTGTGGGAAACCATTATCCTGAGCAAAAGGGTCTGAGAGCGTTGACTCGACACGAACTCGGAAGGTTCTATTCGCCATGAAATTACACAGGAAAGAGGGAAGATGCCCTGTAAGGCCGTATTTCCGCAACAGTATTGCTATTCCATGCCTCCAAGTTGTATCGTAGGCTTTTTCCAGATCGAAGAAAACTCCTACGACATGTTGTCTAGGAAAAATGAATCTCATGTTCCAACCAAATAAGGTGATCAACAGTTGAGCGGGATATGCGGAAATCACACTGTAACCTAGACAACAGCTGGTTTTTTTCCAGATACCACATAAGTCGGACGGAGACCATCCTTTCCAAGACTTTGCACACGCAGCTAGTTAGTGCTATTGGTCGATAATTTGAAGGACAAGAGTGGTCTTCATTCGGTTTTGAAATAGCAATAACAATTGCCTGTCTCCATAAAGATGGAATCTCTCCTAAGGACCAGATGTAGTTATACAACGAAAAAAGGTAAGTATAAGCTTCCTGCTTGAGATGTTTCAGGAAAAAATATAATATTCCATCTGGGCCTGGGGCAGAATCTCTGGAGCAACGAAGGACATAATGGAGTTCCCGTAAAGTAAACGGGAGATTATATTTTTCGAGGTTTTGGGATTTAAGATTTATAGCATGCGATTCTTCGATACGTTTTCGTCTTTGAAAGGAGGCTGAGTAATGTTTTATTTGTGAAACCTCAGCAAATGTCCTTCCGAGAATATTAGCCACCTCATTCGGTTCAAAGTATGTATGACCTTTTTCAATGAGAGAAGGAAGTTTATCCGGGAGTCGTTTCCTATTTATTTTCCTAATCATGTTCCAGATAGTTTGAAGAGGAGTGTTCTTATTAATGGAGGAGATATAATCCCTCCAACAGAGTTTCTTATTCGTAGAAATGATTAGTTTACAACTGGCCCTTTTTTCTTGTAAGTGATAAGATTCTCAAGAGTGGGTTGTGCGGAAAAAATGCGGAGAGCTCGCTTACTTTCTCGAACCGGTAGGGTACATTCTTCATTCCACCATGGCACTGGAATTTTCGCGGAAGAGGATCTAAACTTAGGAATGGATTGTTTTGCCGCATGGAGGATGCGGGAAGTGAAATCCTCTACAGCCTCATCTACAGATGGAAAGGATGTTTTATTCTCAAACTGTAGATGGAATTGGAAGACCTGCCAGTCTGCTTTGTCCAATTTCCAACGTGGTAAAGAGTTGGAAAAAGTAGTACTCAGGGAAATACTGATCGGGAAATGATCACTACCATGTAAATCTGGGAATACGCTCCAGGCTAAATTAGGTGTGAAAGAAGAAGAGGATATAGATACGAGGGGAGATCAAAAAGTAAGTTGCACTTCCACGGTATGGCCATTTATTACACCACCTATACAAAAGCAACACGGCTATAGCAGCATACAATGTTGGATCACTTGTCCACAGAGTCCCCAAGAGACCCTAAACATTTATCCAAACGATCAATCAACCTTTCGATTCCGGATGCATAGAAATCTCCTCCAGCGTTTTGTAACCACACTGCCATACGAAATTTTCACCATGGTGGCAATTTCCACCAGTTTTATGCGCCTATTCTCTCTAATGATTCCATCCACACGGACAACATTTGCAATGGTACGGGACGTTGTGGGCCTGCCTACGCGATCTTCGTCTGTGATATCCGTGCGTCCTGCTTCAAATTGTTGACACCATTTTACAATTCCTTGCCGAGAAATTGCACACTCTCCATATACAGCAGTGATTTCACGATGAATGTCCGGGCAATTCGCCCGTTTGGCCCATAGAAATGGGATTGCTGCTCGCACCTCAAGTTTGGAGTGGACATCCAGTTGACGCGCCATTGCTTTTAGCCCGCTAGTCACACAAAACACGACGGGACACCACAGCAACAATCCTATCCGACGTCTGCGCAGTTAATGTCCCTTTCTCCGCTTTGCCCAAGATTGCGACATACAGCGAGCTCCTGCGGCGAATTAGTGCAACTTACTTTTTGCTCTACCCTCGTAGATCGATGCATGAAAGACAGCCGTTGGCTAAGTGGAGGAATGTTGGCGAGCCATCGTTTAACAAGTTGCTGTTGAAAGAATTCAAAACTTTCTCTATCATATATCCTCTTTCAGAGAGCTTTATAGATCCCCAAATGGGATTGTGGCCGTTAAAATCATCCAGAATAAGAAAGGGGCTTGGAAGTTCACACAGCAGAGATGACAAAGATTTTTCATCCGTATATTGATCCGGCGGTAGATACAACAAACATACAATTAGAGGTGAGAGATCTTTGAATAAGACTCTAACTGCTACTGCCTGAACGTTAGATGTTAAATTGATGGTAGTAAAGAGCAGAGATCTTTGAACTAAATTGGCAACAGCACCACAGGCTTTATTTCCCGATGTCTAATTCTTCCGAATAAAATTAAACCCTTTTAGGCTAGGAGACTGGGATGGCAAGAGGAACGTTTCTTGCAAAGTCAATAAGGAGAAGGAGAACTTATTGACTAAGAGCTTAGGTCTTCTAAGCGACAAAAGAATCCATTAAGGTTCCATTGTAATAGTGCCATGATGAAAGTTTTAAGATGTAAGTTTAAACTCCCGAGATAACTCCATTTCCTCAATAGGAGACACCTGTAAGTTTAAAGGGAAAGTTTAAAGAACTAGAGAATTTGGTGTAGTCTCTACTACACGGTTTTTGGAGGGATCAGAGGAAGGTGACACCTCTGATGAGCGTTTCTTCCCATCTTCTCTTTCCGAAGTTTTTGGATGAGTTCCCGGTGGTGAAATCGATTTCGAAGTCCAAATGATACTAGCAGATGGTTCTGTGGAGGTGGAAGTTCCACAGGAAAAGTCTGCAATACACAAATCAGTCATGGTTCCAACTGACTTAACAGAAGGACGACTTTTAACCACTGCTGCATAGTTACGGACTTCATTCTGTTCTACCTGTCTACGTGCTTCCGGAAAAGACAAACCCCCAAGGACACGAACCTCTTGGATTTTCTTTTCCTTCCGCCAAATAGGATAGTCTCTTGAAAGGGCAGAATGGGCTCCCTTTCAATTACAACACCGAAACTCGTTTGAACAAGCTTCCATCTCATGTCCGGGCAGGCCACACTTGCAACAAACTGCATTAAAATGACAGTTTGTTCTCGTGTGGCCGTACTTCTGACATTGGAAGCATCGCAACGGGTTAGGGATAAAGGGCCTCACGTGACAGTGTATATAACCGATGTAAATGGTATACGGCAAGACTGTTCCCTCAAAGGTAATAATGAAGGAATTTGTAGGATGAGAATCACCATGCCTCCTTGGAGCGATCCGGCGAATGTCAACAACAGATTGATCATCCAATTCGGCAATGATTTCCTCATCCTCTATTCCTTCCAGATCCTGGCACGTGAAAACACCTTTCTTATAATTCAAGGTTGCATGGGGGGAAACCGAAACGGCTTTCCCTGCAAACCTTTTCAAGGATAAAAGGATGGTGGCTTGCTTATCCTTAGCGACTTCAATAAGTAGATGGCGATTAAAAAGTCTCTTTACATGTTTAGTATCCCAACAAGCCGTATGAGTTCTTTTGAAATTAAAAATGGGGAGATGGTGTTGAGCGACTCATCACTTGTCAATTTCATCTCCAAAAACTTTGGATTCTTTGGCGGTCTTCGATTCGATCTCTCTTCACGATTGTTATTATTTTTTTTTTGGTTAATCTGTTTTGGATTATTGTTTTTCATATTAAATGAAATTTAATTTCATCTCCCTCGCTCCCTACCCACCATCGAGCCCAATAAGGGGATGCACATTGGCACCAGGGATACGAGGGGGATACAGGCAGCGCCTAACCCTATGGCTGACGCTCCAAGGAGCGACGACCAGCCGATTGATCTGGACGGGCTCATCCAGACCACCCATTCTTCCGAGAAGCAGGGGGCCAAAGTGGTGTGTTGTTCCGGAAAGCCTTCCCTCAGCCACCAGGATCCCCCTTTCCCCAGAAGTAGGGTCGCTGCGCACGGCAAACATGCAGGTGGACGTATTGGTCGTAATGGAGGCCATGTCAAAAACATGCCTCCATTGCGGGCACCGGTCCCTTTGGGAGGGTCCACAACCGACCGGACAGTTTTAGTCTGGCCTCTCCACTCAGGCCTGTCTGGCACGGATGACTCAATGAATCCAGCATATCCCTTAGCGTCACAAAGGCACTCAAGCCCCTCCACCACGACAAGGTAGTGCCCATGGAGGGGAAGCCTTAGATGAAAAACACAGTTTTTAAATAAGTGACTGCAAACCAAATAAATTATTAAGTGAACATAAAATTCCAAGATTGGAGCAGTTATTTTCTAATCTCCCTAATCTAGCCTCTTTTAGATAAAATGTAATTTGTATCTAATTTCCTACAAGGTGATTGGTTTTCTTCAAAGAGCCGTTTCTGAGTAGTGTATTCATGGCAGGTGTTCTTCTATTGAAGGAATGTCATCAGCGCATCCAGCAACTAAGTGCCCAATTTTATTTTTTTTCCGACAAGTCGAAGACAGGCGGTGCCACGTTGTGCTGCGTTGACACATTCCAACTCAGAGCAGAAGAGCTTACATGTATTAGGAACAGGAAGAGATACGTACGCCTAACGTTAAATGAACAGAATAAAATAGCATTTACGAGAGGGTGGTCAAAAAAAAAACAGCACGGGTTGGGAGGGGTAGGAGAAGTCTGTGGAGCAGCACCATGAAGGCCGGAGGGAGGATATATCAAGAGCGTAATTTCCTTTCGTTGCGGCCTGGCCGTTGGAGACCAGTGGCGCTGTTTCGATTTCACTTGAACAGCATTGGAACTGTTACGACCTGCGCTTCCCGTTCTACGTCTTCTCTGGTAATACAGTCACAGAAATTTTTATAACATGCTTTTTTGATATCACATTATTTTTACACAATAAATTTTATAGCTTGGCTTTACCAATTTCAATAACTGCATTCAAATTCCCCGCTTCAGCCATGTGCGTCAAGTGTAAGTGTTTCGAGAGTAATGGCGGTTGTACCACGTGACAATAATATGGCGCCACCCATTTAATTAAAAAGAAAAACATGTATAGTTTGAGCAGCTGAACGTCGACGGTCTTTCTGCGACGCATTTACGTGGCGTTTTACGCCAGTGTGACTCAAAAGGGTCGCCACGTTCTTATGTAGTGGTATTAGGGATTCTCCTAATTTTTGCGTGACGTCATGACGCATGCAACCTACACTTCAACCGAGTCAAAAGAACTTCCGGAAGACCTGAGTACTCACTAGCTGATACTATCCTGCTTGTGTTCCACTATAAATCAGCATTTACTTTAATTTTTTTAATTTTAAAAAGTTATATTAATATTTTCATTTTCTCTTTAAACGTGTTAAAATGCTTCATCCCTGCTATGATGTTGGATGCTGTATGCTAGAGGAAGTGGTCGTCAACGCGCGTTTTTTTTTTTTTCCTCTACTGTTACTGATTAGATTTTCTTTACTGATTTTGATACAGAAATTAGTCTTGGTGTAATCTTAATTCTGCTATATTTATATAACAGTTTTTACTCAATTTGGGTATATTTCATTATTGTAAGTTATCGATTGACTGATTTTCGTATTATTAATTTTATTGTTTGGAAAATTTAACGATTATTTTGTTATTGTTATTGATGTACATATTTTAATATTACATATTTGAAGAAAAAATTCCTTATAAATAGGATAATATCTTTTATAATCTAGATAGAGAAATATAGCCATTAAAAAAAATCGAGCACACATCCTCCCCTCCACCCGCTCCCGTCGGCGCGGTACCACGAGTGTTGTATTAAAGAATTTCTTTAAAAATACTTGCTTCAATTAACTTGAGAGGCTTTAAAACTACATACATCGTCAGTCTAGTGATATAACTTTTGTAGATGGCTAAAAACAATTTAAAAATGGCACGAAAAAACATCGTCGGTGATGTCTCGTTAACTCAGACGCCATCATTCTTCGAAAGCCAGTGCGCATAGCAGACTGGGGAATCGTACGAACCAACGAGATAGAATACATAGAGTGGCTATACAGCCGCCATATTTGAAACCAATTGAAAGTCCGTCCGCCATTTTTTTCTTTAGTATAATCGGCGTGGCAGACCTATAACTAAAGCATGGCTTTCTATGGACGTAGTAGAGGAGCCCATGACTAAAGCAGCTATTTTTAAACCTCCGGTGTTCCGCAAAATAATTTCATTGACAAAAAATCAAATTAAAACTTTTTAAGAGATTTAATAATCTTTTTATTACAAATTATAATAAGTTTTGTTTTGTTTGTGGTAATAGCAGATTCCTAAAAGGTATGATAATTTAAGTCTGCCGCGGAAGTTGGACTCAAGTGCATTGTGAAAGGAACCAAGGAACAGTAAATTAAAGGAAAATCATTAACTACTGTATATTTTATTTTTAAGGACTGTATGTGACAAATATTTTTTAAATGTACAATTAACCTTCCATATTTTAACGTTTTTTTTTTTAATAGAATCAGCTTATCAGTGGTGCAAATAAAAGTAGCCTCGCATGAATTCTCTGCAAGTGATTCTACATGTATCACTATCCTGCAGGTAAAAATACTGTCTAGCGAGGAGGGGGGGGGGGGAGATGCCGCGAAGACCAAATATGAAAAGACGGGGTGAAAAAATGATCATCATGCCCCGGGCGCCATTTACCATTGCCTGCGGTTTATTTTAGCAAATTTAAATTTTCACGAAAGGCTTTGCCTATTTGAGGAACCATACATACGAAAAAAATGAAGGGTATACAAAACGCCTACCTCCCTTTATCCATCCCTCATATAACTAATTTGTAATCAGAAATAAATGTTGTTTTATCGCTTCGATTAATACAGTTGTACCCTGAACAAACCGCAGGCATGTTTTATGTTCTATTAAAATAGAAAAAAGAAAAAAAATCTTTTACAAAACTCAAATAAAACCACGACTTTTTGTCACTAGAAACCCAGGTAAAGCTATCTGATCCAACACGTAACTGATTTCGCTATACTAAGGTTGCTTCTACTACAGGTTTGGCAATTACGCCGCTTTCAAGGGAGAGCTTGGCAGTTCGCTAAAAAGTGCCGCTGAGGACGCTGAGCTTCACAGCCTAGGCCACATGGTTGAAGATAGAAAGCGAGAAGCTGCAGTCTATCAACATCATCTTCAAATGACTTCATCTACATCCTCAATAGAGTAAGTTTATTATTTTCTACTATCAACATCATCTTCAAAGGACTTGGCAAAGTTGACCTTTAGTTACAGCGAGCACAGTGTGCATTGCAGTGCAGCATCTCTCAGAGACACCCAAATGATCTACTCATTCATAGCAACTGTTTCGTATCTGCCCTGCAGTGAAGCATCACTCAAAGACGCCGCTCTTGACCCATTTCGCAGCAGAAACCCCACCGTTCAAAACTCCTAGAGTAAAAGCACAAACGAGGGCATATCCCTCAAATAAACCTTAATTTTTATCTGATTTCAAACAAACAATGGACCCTAGATCAGTGGAAAACGGTTGCATTTTCCGAAGAGTCGCGTTTTCTACTGCATCGTATCCACCGGGAGACATCCATTATTTAAAAATATCTGGGTTTTTTATCAGAATTTACTAGAGTTTTTTTTGTATTTGGAGGAGGGTTTTTTTTTTAAAATTTATTTTCCAATATTAATTTACCGAATTAATTAATTGATGATGGCGTTGGCCATAAAATTTAAACTGCATATTTTCATTATTGTCGTGCATCCGGATGAATATGATATTAAATTTAAATGATAAATGAAAAATTAAGCCACGAGCCTACATTACAGTCAACAACGACTTAATTGCTCAGTCTGACAGAGCGTCGCGATCCCAGACTGGAATTTTCTTTTTATTTACTAATTTCATTTATTATTTATTTAAACATTTAACATCTATATTTTTTAACATTTTAACATCTGAGGCATCGTGTTGAAATAAAACCCCTCAGACCACTCATCCATCAGCTTTTCTTTAATAAATTGGATACTTGGGGATCTTTGAAACTGTATACATATGCGGTGGCTATGCTATGACCTATCCATTATCAGAATTTAGTTTTATATTTCTGGCATAAGACATGTGGCAGAACATAAAATTATTCCAAATGTACGAATACTTCCCCTAATAAGAACAATAACCAGATTTTAAAAACATTTATACAGTAAAATTATTTTAGGAAACATTTCAACCCCCACCCCACAGTAAACATTATAAGGGAAAACTTCAATAAAGTTTCGGATAACTCGATAAAAATGATCTAATAATTATTAAAAAATACGGAATGGGATGTTTTGGCGCCGCATCAAACCCCCCAGTTTGGAAATGGTTTCCATGCAGGATCAATATTTACCTAATTAAAAACTAAATGATATAAAAGTTATGAGATATTACCTAAAATCTATCTATCTATCTATCTATCTATCTATCTATATATATATCTATATATATAAAGAAGGATGTTTGTGGGTCTGTGGGTCTGTCTGTGGGTGGGTCTGTACGTTTTTTATACAAATCTACAGTTTTATTCCGATCTTGATGAAATTTCGCATACATGACCTTCAAAGCATGAGGAAGGTCACTGTCTACATCAGATTTCGAAAAAATAATAATTATTGATAAAAAATCGATATTCATGGTTATAGCAGGGCATATTAATGAGAAATATCGCATGACCAACAATGCAAGATAAAGTTTTTGCAACAATGGTATCAACACGCAATTCACAAACACACTGCATGAACCAACAATCAATATCTCATGACCAACAATGAAAGGAAAAGTTTGTGCAAGTGTAATTATCCCGGGCAACGCCGGGTACCTCTTCTAGTATATATATAAAGAAGGATGTTTGTTTGTGGGTTTGTGGGTTTATTTGTTTGCTTTTTATACAAATCTACAGTTTTATTCCGATCTTGATAAAATTTCGCATTCATGACCGTCAAAGCATGAGGAAGGTCACTGTCTACCTCAGATTTCGAAAAAATAATAATTATTGATATTCATGGTTATGGCAGGGCATATTAATGAGAAATATTTCATGACCAACAATGCAAGACAAAGTTTTTGCAACAATAAGTATCAACAATGGTATCAACACGCAATTCACAAACACGCTGCACGGACCAACAATATATATCTCATGACCAACAATGCAAATAAAAGTTTGTGCAACAATAGGTATCAACAATGGTGTCAACACGCAATGCACCAACAATATACAAGGATCAACAATATATGTCTCATGACCATCATCATGACCATCATCAACAATGCAAGGCAAAGTTGGTGCAATATAGAATTCAATGCATAGAATTCCTGTTATTCAGGCTTTTCTTAGAAAAGAGAATTCTTAGGACATAACAATTTCTTGAAATCTTTTAAAATGATCAGTAACTGGACATGAGTTATCAGACTATTGAGAAAGGGTGAAAGACGATAGAGGAAGCACTCCTTAATCACCATGCTGTATTGAGCAAATGGTAAGCAAGTAAATAGAAGAATCGGCGACTGCTAGACTACACAAAGTGATGAATGGCCTTTTTGCTTCAAAACATTGAAAGAAGAAAGGAAATTGCAGCAACATCAAGTGTACATCTAAAGTACGGTAAGATTGCGTGAGTAAAAAATTATTTAGACTAGAAGGCATCCTTGGAGAGGTCCATCCATTGTGAGCCTTTAAAAAATTTTTTTCGGTAAATCAAGTATATCACCTAGAATGGATTTTTTTTTAATAAACTCAATTTGAATAATCTCAATATCAAAAATAAACTAAAAAATCAACAAGACAAAAGCAACTTTAACAATTTAAAATTACATAGAAAATTTATAGAGTACCTCCCCTCCCCAATAACAAGGAATGTAACGTGTTAACATTTTAAAATAATGCTTTGGCAGAATCGGCTAAAACCTTGCAAAGATCTTTAAAAAGTATAAAATGTTCTTACAATTATTTTACTTCCTAATCCAAAATACTTTCCATATGGTGAATTCAATTTTAAGTTACATTCCTTGTTATTGGGGAGGGGAGGTAACTTTTTAATTTTCTAATGTAATTGTAGCCCTTAAAGCTGCATCTAATGTACCGATAGTTATTAAACAAGTAAAGTCCTCAGTCGATAGTAAAATAAAGTTAAAAACATTTTTTTTCTTCAACCCCATCCTTCAAAATGGCAGATGATGTTGGTGCCTCCTCAAGTGTCCATGTAAAATTAACCTACTTTTTATATGCTTTTAACCTTTAAAACTGTTTAGCTAAGATAAATAATCATAGAGATAATATAAACATTTAAAAGCATTATTCGAGCTTTCTTGCATTTTCATTTAAGCTCAGAAGGAGCAAAGTATAGTCTAAAATACATTATGAAAATGCTCATTATTCTGCATAAAATTAATTTTAATCCATATTTGGCATTGCTATACTTATATAAATAAGATTTGATTCAAAAATTATTTTTTTGTTGCCGAAATGATGAGTGCTCCTTTAAGGCTAAATTGTTAAAGTTGTTTTTGTCTTGTAGATTTTTTTTAGTTTATTTTTTGATATTGGGTTTATTTAAATATTAAATTTATTTCAATTTGAATTAATGGAGATGGTTTGTTATAATCATGTTAAAAATGGTTTTGAAATATTACGTTATCTTATGATCATTTTCCTTTTTATATTTAATATTCTTATATTCATTCTTTTTTATATTGAATTATTATTCTTGTAAGCTGTTATTGTGCTTCAATCGCCTGTTGCTTGCAAAATTACAAATAAATTAATTAAATAAATTAATTAATTAAGTTAAAAAAATCAATAATTTCCCTCCAATTAATGATAAACGAGTTTTAATGTAATTCTTTATAAAATATTATTATTAAATAAGTTTCGTAGATATGTATAATTCTCTAGAAAATTTTAATTCTTTAGTACCAATTTTAAGTAATCTTTTTATTTTATAAAAATGACTAAATTTTTAATTGTATACCTTTCTTTTATACATTGCTACAAGAAAGTTATAACTTTGTTTTTGAGAGCGCATTCTTATTTTAAATCCATCCACACTTTTAAAACTCTGTGTTTCTTGGTAAATTGCGGACAAAGGTTTTTACTGTTGACCCAGCTTTTAAATTAATTCATTCGTATAGTAGTAATCATAAGTTAATTGACATTTTTTGTTGACTATAGCAGCTTTCTCCTCTATTTTAACCTTTGAACCATATCTTAATCTTGTTTTTTTGCTTTGTCTTTTTGTGTTTCTCTACTTTAGTTCTTTTTACATGTTTTCACATCAACCCCGTTTTGGGCTCTTGCCTGTGGGGGACAACTCGGGACTTAACTCAACACTACCCCCCGGTTTAATTTCCGGGGGTCTTATTCCCGATGTTGTTACATTATTTTTATTTATATGAGATGGTTTATTTGTTTTTAGTATTTATTTGCATAAAGTGCCGGCTGTTTATGGGAATAAAATCATAATCACACAAAGAAACTCCGTGTTTACGCATTTATAAAATTACCAATAATTAAAACGCTCTTTACTCATTTCTTATTCGTATAATTTCATACGTTTAATACCAAATAAATAAATAACCTTTTAATTGTTAGTAATCTTACAAACATGAAACACGGAATTCTTTTGTGTGATTTTAAAGGACCGCCACTTTACGCAAATAAAATCATTGATTTCTTTGTGATACAAGACCCACTCAAATTTTTTTTTGGCAATTTAGTAATATTTTGTAATATATCAAATGTTTAAATCGCTTATTAATTAGTAATAATTTTGTAAATTCTTATACTAAGCGTTTCAATAACATTAATTGATTATTGTTAAATATCTACGAATTATAAATAAACTTTATTAATTTCTAATAGTAATTAGTAATTTTTGAGTAAAATGCTGCGAAATAGGTCAAGAGCGGCGTTTTTGAGTGATGCTTCACTGCAGGGCAGATACGAAACGGTTGCTATGAATGGGTTGTTCATTTGGGTGTCTCTGACGGATGCTGCACTGCAATGCACACTGTGCTCGCTGTAACTAAAAGTCAACTTTGCCAAGGACTTCATCTATTCCTCAATAAACTGCATCGTTTGTTCAATAACTTTTCTTCCATCTCACAAGTTTCTTTTCATCGTTTTTCAAGATTGAAGACTTTATTTTATTTTGTTTTTTATTAAATTTTAATTTACGATGTTTTCCCCATTAAAAGGAGAACACCCAGATTAAATTTAAACTTATCATTTAAACTCCTTCTAGATCAATAATACATTGTACAATTTTATGTTTCAATAAGGCTAAACTTTTTAATTAGGCAGCTAAACAAAAATTCAATGAAAAATGTTAAACACTTGATTCATGCAACGCTGTCTAAGTTATAACACTAAAACATAATTATTATTGATCTGAATAGTTAAATTGTTTTATATTTTGGTTTATTGTTTTGATTAATAAAATTGTTTAAATTTTAGTTTGCTTTCATGTCATTAAAAAACCTTAGCTAGTAGAAGTAACCTTAGCTATACTAAAGAAAACATGGCGACCGAGTTTGCTGCTAGTCGCCGCGAAGGGCGCTGTTTCCAATGGGACAGCCACTCTATGTATTCTATCTCGTTGGTACAACACATCAGGACTATGGAAAGCAATCAGACAGACACATACATACATACACATGGAAACATTTTAAGAGTGGCACATAATAATATGTTATTCTGCGATATTAGCATCGGGAATGAGATGCGAATACTCTGGCACATAAAATGAGTATAAGCATCGGGAAACGATGTGCTAGTCGGGGACACGCACCCTGTTTCTGCTTCGAAATTTGTTACTTCATTTCGTGAAATGATCCATTCCATTATTAGGAGCTTTAGCATAAAAGCTACTTATAAGAATGCGCCCTTGGTCTGTACGTTTATCCGGCCGTCCGCCGTTTGCACGATAACTTGAAAACGAATGTCATGAATGAATATATGGTAAAATTAATGGTAGTCGAAATTGGTTTCAAGTAACCTGGTTTAGTGGAACCATCATGGTTCATTGGATCTTTCAATGCTAAAATATCGCATGTACACTGCTCAAAACATTTAAAGGAACACTTCTATTAAGCAGCGTGCAGAAGCAACTACGAATAATATGGACAAAATCGCTGTATGTGTTCATTAAAAGACGGTTTATTTAACAATAGAATGCATTATTGAAACAACTGGTGAAGAAACAAAGAAAAAACAGGAAACTGCAGGACCCCTGCCTAAAACAAAGTGAAATGTCCTTTGGACGTTGTGAGGAGAATGCCCTGTTTCTTCCAGGGATCAGTTTTTGCACCACTCAGTAAAGTGTATGCCTACCCTGGGCTGCAGTAACCTCCATGCACCTTCGACGCATGCTCCATATCAGTCGACGGATGTGATCTTGGGGAAGCCGGTCCCATTCCTCAGTAAGTGCCTGGATGAGCTGTTGCAGTATTTCTGGAGCTGAAGGGCGGTGTCGAATTCGCCTGTCAAGCATGTCCCAAAGATGTTTAAGGGGATTTAGGTCTGGACTCATTGCAGGCGACCTCATGGTCTGAATGTCATGCATCCGTAGGAAGTCTTGAGTGACAGCTGCAGTAAGTGGACGAGCATTATCCTGCATCAGAAGGAATCCAGGCAACATGCCATGTGCAGCAACAATCACATGTTCTTCCAGAATGTCACGAATGTAAACGTCAGCGGTCATTCGCCCTCGGACGACCACAAGATCCGTTCGATGGTCTATTGAGATGCCAGCCCAAACCATAATGGAATCGCTCACCACGTCGTCTCCAGACACTTAGACGGCCATCACAGCGGGCCAGGCGGAATCTTGACTCATCTGTGAAGAGAACAGAACGCCAGTGGCGAAGCTGCCAGGTGACATGTTGATGTGCAAACTCTAGTCGCGCCTATATGTGCTGGCGGTTTAGCCTAGGCACCTGATTTGGTCGTCTGGCTCTCAAGCCAACTTCACGTAATCCGTTCCGGATTGTTTGATCAGTACCCCAGTTGACATCTGCAGGTCATTTCTCAGGTCTCTGGCCGTTGAGGTTCTTCGGCGCAGGACACAAGTCCGCACATAACGATCTTGATTGGCGGTTGTTGAGCGTCGGCGACCTTGCCCAGCTCTTCATATGTACTGGCCAGTCGCATGGAATCGTATCCACAGTCGGAAAATGACGGAAGAGGACATATTGAGGGCATTTGCCACAGTCCGAAATGATTGACCCGTTTGGAGCAATGTTACGGCTTTGGCCGTTTTTACTGCTTCAAGATGCCTTCGTGGCATGTCAGAGCACGAACAACAACGTTCCAGGAATGCCTTCACCTTCTAATGTTCGACCGTTATCTCCAAGCTAAGAGTGTACTGGCATGTAACCACTTTGTTTTCCGGGGGGGTTATATTGCTATGCAAATTTCTCAGAACATCTGGCAGCAAAATGTGTTGGCTTCAACTATTTCCTATAAGGGAGATAGTAGATTTCATGTTGCAGAAGATGAAATTGCTAAAAAGAATCATTTACGCCTTCTTTAGGGGATTCTACAAGTGTTCCTTTAATTGTTTTGAGCAGTGTATATTAATTAAAAAAATTTACTTGAATGAATCTTAAATCTTGTATGATAAAATAATTCCATTTGCAAGATTAAAAGAGTTCTTAAATATACAACTCGTTTTCATCCCTCCTTCCCCTCTGCACGTTTAATATCTACTCTGCGTATTATCACGTGGCACTATGATATCCCACGGGATATCTTGAAGGTTATGATTCTGAAAATGCATTTAATCATCAAAAATACTCAAAATTGTAAATGAAAAATTGTGCATTGCGAATATACTTTATTAAGGAATTTTAATTAAAACTAACTAAATATTATTCAACATATATGAAACAAAGCAATTCCCGCGAGTCGTAAGACTCTTCATCCGTCGTATGTTTCAGCACTCGTCGTTTGTTTGGGTTTTTTTTCTTCTTTTCTTCCGCATTATTTTTGTGGACGTTATATTAGTGATAGCACACTTTTTGCCAAAATTTCATGATTTTCACCGAAAGTCACCCAAATGGGTGTATTTACAGTTTCGTGCACTTTTAGCAACATTCTGACGGATTTTATACAGGGTGTTTCAAAAATAATTTTACAAACTTTGGGGACAGGTTCCTTACACCAAACAAGAAAAAAAGTTCATATAAGCATATGTCCGAAAAACCTTCGTTTTCGAGTTATTAATATGGTTTATGCATGATGGAGCTCCAGCACATTTCAGTCTCTGTGTTCGAGATGCACTGGCTGGTATCTACCATGACAGATGGATAGGTAGGGGAGGACCAGTTCCATGGATTGCACGTTCCTCCGACCTCAATCCTTTGGAGATTATTACCTCTGGAGACACCTTAAACATGGTCTATGCAGCAGACCACCCGGATGCAGAAACTCTTCATCGACGTGACATGGAAACCTGCGAAACCATCCGAAACCGTCAGGGAGTATTTGAAAGAGTGCGGCAGTCAATGATTTGACGAGTGCATGAGTGTTTAGAAGCAAGAGGAGGACATGATTCGAGCATTTATTATGAGTTTAGGGGTGAATGAGCTCTAATAACCTACATTGTAATCTTTCATTAATAACTCGAAATCGAAGGATATATGTTTTATATAAACTTTTTTTCTTGCATTGGTGTAAGAAACCTGTCCCCAAAACTTTGTAAAAGTATTTTTGAAACATCCTGTATAAAGACGTTAAAACGACATTAAAGATTCAATTTACGATTACTTGGAACTTTCAATAAGTGTATAAAAAAGTTAACATCTTAAAAATAAAGTGCAAGTAAAGATAAACGACGTTCGAGATAGAAATGCGCCAGTCCGTTCCTCGCCCCCGTAGTCATACTCAATTCTGGATTCGTGGTCCTCAACTGTATTGTTGTATTGTCCCCAAACTATAGAAATGTAAAAATGCATGTAAATGTGAACATTCTTGTCTTTGTTCAAAATCATATAAATCTTTATTCTTGTCAATAAACCACCAAAATACAATTTATAGAATTAATCATCATTCCTCGCGCTTGACACCATGCTTGAATTTTATCTATATCACTCGATATATCCTGGTTGACTTTACGTTCCGAATAGTCCTCATACATTTTCGTAAGGATGATGTCATCAACATATGCTCTCAATCTAAAAGAGAGCGATAAGTGGAATATCGAAGCAAGGAAGGTAGCAAAAAATATGTTACTTATTACGGATCCTTGTGGTATTCTTCGTGTTGACGGATGAGAAAATTTATTCGGGTTATAAGATATTAAATCGGTTAACAAAAAAGTCACGGATTAGGGCCAATAATGGGCCCGTAATACCATATGCTTCAATATCTTCAAAAAGCTGTGGCCGTGAAACCAAGTTAAACGCCTTGGCCAAGTCAACAGAGACTATGACGAAAGTATGGTTTTTATCAAGCGCTTCAAGCGCCTCTAGTAAGATGGTGAGGAGTAAGTCTTGAGTGGTCGTTTGAGGCCTGCCTCCATATTGGCTTTTGGGTATATGTTCCCATAAGTGTAGCGTCATAGGCGTAAAAATAATTTTTTCAATAATCTTCGAGATGGATGGTAGGGCCGAAATTGGCCTGTAATTTTTGATATCCTGTTCATTTCCGGTTTTATATATCGGGTAGATTGTGGCTAGCTTGAGTTCCTTAGGAATTTCAGCTGTATCCCATATAGTTTGTATAAGGTTGGCCAACAAATAATTGCCGCTATATCCCCAATGCCTTAAGACTTTATGGTTTAAGACGCCGTCACCAGGGTTTTTCTTAAGTTTAATCAATCTTGTGGTCCAATAAATTTCCTGTTGCAAGTTGTTGGGCAATCGTAACTCCACATTAGACCTATGGCTGGTTGCTTTGACAGTAGTGGGTAAGGTGATTTTGAATGGGTCGTCGATCCATTTCAAATAGTCAGACGCATTTTCTGGTTTTAAGGTTTTGTTGCTCTTCTTTTTATCTCTCTGCACAAATTTCCACAAGTCAAAGTGATTATTAGTGGAGGCCAGATAGTGCCTCTTGGCCAATCTGATTTCCTGCTTATACTTTTTATTTAAGCTTTTCAATTGCTGTAAATCGTTTGCATCTTTCGTTTCAGTGTATTTCTTATAAGTGCATTTTCTCTTTTGCCAAATGTTCAAAATGTCAGACGTCCACAAGGGAGTATGTTTAGCAGAAGTCTTGTGTGACGAGACCTTCATACCACAACACTGGAGTAGGTAGGTTATTTCTTGTCGTAAAATTGATAATTTTGTGTCTACGTTATTTGCCTGTAAGTATGCAGTCCAGTCATACTCCCGAATTGCTTGTCTAAAGATGGACCAATCAACCCCGTTAAAATTTAGTCTATATTCCTCGTGAGACGGTTGTTTATTACGGGGGCTCAGGCTGATGTAATTTGCTAGATCGGGGGGTTTTAGTTTCATAATGATGGTTTGATGATCACATTTTGGCATTGTCGTTAGTTCTATACTGACAGGCAACCAGTGGGCAGGAATAAAAATTTGGTCAATAGTAGTAGCTGTTTTATTGGTTAAACGTGTTGGTTCGTATATAGTCGGAGAAAGTTGTAATAGGGAACAAGCTTCTAAGATGTCATTGCGCTCAGAAAGGTTCTTTGCAAAATTAATATTAAAATCTCCAATGACGATATGATGTATATTCAGGTTTAGAGAATGGATAAGATCCGTAACTTGGTGTACTGGAATATATTGGGGTCGGTAGATTGTCAAGATTCTAAACCTGATATTATCAAGTTTGCATTCAATCAGGAGGTGATCCAAACCATGTTTTGAATCTCCCGAAATAACATAAGCTTGGATATTTTCTTTAATTAAAACAGCAACACCTCCACCTCTTGATGGTCTGTCCAATCTCAGCATGGTAAAGGTATCTGGGCATAAGTCCTTGGAGTCGTAATCTGAAGTCAGCCATGTCTCAACAATCGCACAAATATGGATATTAAACTCGTGGAGCCATATATCCAGGTCATTTAATTTGTTTGAAAGAGAACGAACATTGGCAAAGCCCAGACAAATATGATCAGTTTGTGAGTTTTTGCCATAACACTTCAATCTTTTGTCTTTAGGATAGTTGGGGAGGCCTCGCATATGACTGGTTTCGGTACGCGTCGTCTATCAAAGTAGGGCTTTTGCCCCGGAAAGGTCTAACTGATAGACCTTTGGGCCATTTATGCTGTTCCCAAGGCAGCTGATCGACTTGCTGGCTGAGTCGCAGGAAAAAGTAATGCGACGGAGCTCCCTCCTTCGTGGTCCATCGTCCGCATTCCAATACTCTGAGGCCTAGCTTAGTTATGTTCTCTGCCAGTGTGGTGGGAGTAACTGATTTATCTATGTTCCCAATACATAGTCTGGCCGTAGATGCCGGAGTAATTAGCAGATTCCAGTTATCAAGGTTATCAAGGGTATTCTGTTTATCCTTTAGCTCTACACTCTCTACTTTGTCGGTACTGGTTTTATGAGATAAGCTTGGTAGTTCCTTTGTTTGCAAAGTAAACATGTCTTCATTAGATGCACTTATGTTTTGAGTAGAAGGTCCTCCAGTAGTTAATTCATTTATACCACTATCAGTAGGATTTTTGGCAATATCATTTAATTGATTTACCTCAGGTTGAATATTCTGATAATTGTTTTCCAATACTTGCAAGTTATGTTTCTGTTTTTCAGTAATTAGCTCTGATTTTTGATCAGGGTCATTCTTATTTGAGCTACATTCAGTGCGGTTAGTTTGTAATGTTTGTATCATTGTTCTATTGTTCTCCCCACAATGCCTCTGTGAGATTTCCCATGATGCCTTGAGCACTTCACTCTCGATTTCAAAAATGTAAGCTCCTCATGTATATTCCTCCTTTATCTTACAATAAAGTATAGTTATGAAAACCAGCCATTACGAACTCACTACAAAAACACAACAGCTGGTGACGAGAATATGGATATGGCTGTGTTTTAAACACTAATTTAAAAGATAGCGTTCATCGGATACTCAAATTTTCACAATGACAGCCCGAGTGTTAGCGCACGTGCCCCCCTACGAGGAGAGCGATGGCGACTGGCCTACTTATGTTGCGTACGTAGAACAGATCTTCTTAGTGAATGAAATTCCTGCGGAACAGAAGTTATCAGCTCTACTGGCTACAATGGGACTCAAAACGTATCGTCTTTTGACGGATTTGTTAGCTCCGACGGATCCGAAAACTAAAAAGTATGACGAGATCGTTACGACCTTGAAAAATCATTTCAACCCGAAGCCAACGATCGTTACAGAAAGGTATCGTTTCCATTCACGTAAACAAGAAGAAAATGAATCTATTTCCTCTTTTGTGGCAGAATTACGTAAACTTTCCCGTGGCTGTAATTTCGGTGCGAACCTAAACGATGCACTACGAGACCAGATGATAGTTGGATTAAAGAGTGAAGCCATTCTGAAGAGATTGCTTGCAGAACAAGACATTACATACGATAAGGCCTATGAACTAGCCACAACTATGGAATCCGCTACGAAAGATGCTGCAGAACTGTTGCAGAAACCACTTCAAAAGTTGATCGTCACAGAAACGTCAACAAATTCAACGTCAAGGACAAGATTTAAAAAGTGTTATCGATGCGGAAAGAAACACAAGGCGTCTCAGTGTCCAGCGATTGACTGTGTTTGTCATCATTGCGGTAAGAAAGGACATTTAAGCCCCATGTGCAAGTCAAGAAATAAGACAAAAACATCACAGGAATCAACTGCTCCAAAGGTCTCCAAGACGAAATATCTGGAAGACAGCGGCTCCATCCTTCAACAAACACCTCTATTACAATTGATAAGTGGTAGTTTGGATCCTATTATATTGGAATGCTTTCTAGAAGGTAAACTAGTAAAATTTGAACTCGATTCTGGTGCTGCATTGTCAGTGATGTCACTGTATGACTTTAAACTCTTATTTCCCGAAAAGAGACTGTTAAATACAAATGTTGTAATGGAAACCTTTACTAGAGAAAAAGTATATCCTAAAGGGGTAGTTAAATTAAACGTTAATTTTAAGGGACAAAATAAGTTATTACCATTACATATAATTGATACTAAGGCTCCACCATTGATGGGTAGACAATGGATGTCTGAGTTTGGATTAGATAAATTACTAAAATCCGAATTGACACCATTCCACCATTTACAAGTGAGCAGGGAAGGTCAACAAAAATTAACAAAAATATGTACCGACTTTGCAGATATATTTTCAGATGGAATTGGTCTGATCCCTTCAATAAAAGGAAGTTTACCACTGAAAGAATCGGTGACTCCTAAATTTATGAAAGCACGTCAAATACCGTTGTCTATTCAATCAAAGGTAGCAGCAGAGTTAGATCGTTTAGAATCTGAAAATATTATTGAACCAATACAACATAGTAGTTGGGCAACTCCGATTGTTCCAGTTGTAAAAGATAATAGAGTAAGAATATGTGGTGATTATAAGATTACTGTAAATCAAGCAATTGAATCTAGTACTTATCCTTTACCATTAATTGACCAAATTTTTACAACCTTAGGTGGAAATAAATTTTATACTAAGCTAGATTTAGCTCGTGCCTATTTACATTTAGAAATGGATGACAAGGCACAGGAAGCTTTAACTTTGACAACTCCTAAAGGTTTATACAAGGTTAAAAGATTAATGTTTGGATTATCTTGCGCTCCTGCAATATGGCAGAAGACTATGGATGAAATTCTACAAGGTCTTCAAGGGGTTCAATGTTTTTTGGACGACATTTTAATTGCAGCTGAGTCTGAAACTCAAATGTTTGAGAGACTTCGTTTAGTTTTTGACAGATTACGAAAATATAATCTACGTCTAAACAAACAAAAATGCCAATTTCTTAAACCCTCAGTAAGTTATTGTGGTCATGTTATAGATGCAAAAGGATTGCATAAACAAAATGCTAAAGTAGAAGCAATTTTAGCTGTACCAACTCCTCAGTCAGTAGAACAATTAAGATCATTTTTAGGACTAGTGAATTATTATCATAAATTTATTCCAAATTTGTCAACAATTGCACATCCATTAAACAATTTGCAATGTAAAAATGCAAAATGGTGTTGGACAAAGGAATGTAAAGAAGCTTTTACAAAAATTAAAGAAATTATTGCTTCTGAGTGTGTATTAACAACCTTTGATCCTAAATTACCAATCATTCTAGCATGCGGTGCAGTCATTTCTCATCGTTACCCAAATGGAGATGAGCGACCTATTTCATTTGCATCACGCAGCCTGACATCATCAGAGCGTAACTATAGTCAAATAGACAAAGAAGCTTTGGCTATTGTGTGGGCAATAAAAAAATTCTATTTGTACTTGTATGGAAGAAAATTTATCCTCCAAACAGACCATCAACCACTTGTTTCTATTTTTAATCCTAAAAAAGGTTTACCCTTACATTCAGCAATGCGTATGTTGCATTATGCAATGTTTCTCCAAGGATTTCAATATGAAATACAATATAGGAAATCAATAAATCATTCCAACGCTGATGCATTGTCGAGACTACCAATGAAACAAATTCAACTTAACAATAGTTTTGATGAAGCTACTTTATATTATAATGGTGTATTAGAAAATTTACCTATTACTGCTGAAGTTCTAGCTGAACAAACTAAAAAGGATTCTGAATTATTTTTGCTTTATGATTCTTTACTAACTGGTATAGTGCGGAAAGAACTCCCACAATATTTAGAAAAAGATTTAAACAAGTTTAGTATAGAACAAGGTTGTGTAGTGCGAGGAAACCGTATGGTTATTCCACGGACATTACAATCACAAATTCTTTATGAATTACATTCAGGTCATTTTGGCATAGTCAAAATGAAGATGCTAGCAAGAGCAATATGCTGGTGGCACAATATTGATATAGACATAGAAAAACTCGCTTCTTCTTGTGCAGCATGTGCCCAGTACAAAAATAATCCCCCAGTTGATCGTTCACATAGATGGGAGACTCCTGTAAGTCCCTGGGAGAGAATACATATAGATCTTGCCGGTCCTTTTGAAAACAGTATGTTTTTAATAGTCATAGATGCTTATTCTAAGTTTCCTGAAGTTTTTAAAATGAAATCAGTGACCAGTAATAAAATTATTGAAAAACTGAGAATACTGTTTGCTCGGTATGGATTACCGCGTGTGTTAGTCTCAGATAATGGTCCACAATTTGTTTCCCATGAAATAAACACGTTTTTAAAAGAAAACGGTGTTGAACATAGAACATCTGCACCGTATCATCCAGCAACAAATGGTTTGGCTGAAAACTTTGTAAAAACATTTAAACATGGATTAAAATCAAGTTCACATAATTTATCACTTGAACAACGTATGTATGCTTTCTTGTTGGCATATCGTCGTACGCCACATGTGACAACGGGAGAGTCCCCTTCCATGTTGTTTTTGAAACGTAACGTTTTAACACGTTTGGATTTGATTAAACCTTTTAAATCAGTTGACACTCCAAAACAGAATTTAGTTAAATCTCAGGAGGTTAGCAGACAATTTAAGCGTGGAGATAAAGTCCTAGCAAGAAATTACATAGGTAAACAAAAATGGATGCCAGGTATTATCATTAAACGTTTAGGTAAACTACACTATCTGATTAAAGTAGGTAACTATCAATGGCGACGTCACATTGATCAAATGTTAAGCACAAATGTTACAGCTGAAACAGAACCTGATAATTCAGCTGAATGGTTAATGCCTAGTGTAAGAGAAATAAATTCTCCAGTGGTGGACTCAAGTACACGTGTTTCTACACGCATACGACGCATACCACCATACTTACAAGACTATGTAACTAATTAGTTTTAAGTATTAAGAATATAAAATATTGTCTGGAACTTCGATGTTCTTATCCTTTTAAAGGGGAGGAAACTGTAATGTTTGTATCATTGTTCTATTGTTCTCCCCACAATGCCTCTGTGAGATTTCCCATGATGCCTTGAGCACTTCACTCTCGATTTCAAAAATGTAAGCTCCTCATGTATATTCCTCCTTTATCTTACAATAAAGTATAGTTATGAAAACCAGCCATTACGAACTCACTACAAAAACACAACAAGTTAATAAATTTTTCAAGGTAAGTTCAGTGGCAATGATAGTTTCTGTTATCTTATTTGTCAAATCGCGAATTAATTTAGCTACCGTTGCTTGTAATGAGTCCAAAACACCATTGATAATTGCAGCACCAATGACATCTTGGTCAATAAAATTCGAATTGATTACTACTTCTGATGTGGCATAAGTTTCTTTAATTAATTTCTCGTAATCACAGGTTAGTCTTTCTCTTGGCTGCGTAGAAGTACTTAACTGGTCTCGATCTTGCGAGGAGTTCACTTGCAGTAAAGTTTGCGTATGTTGGCAACAGGTGGAGTTACTTATCTTTGGAGTTTCCTTAGTCTCATTTCCTGTAGCCATCTGATCAAGCAAATTTTGTAGTGCTTCAAGTTTTCTTGTAATTACCTCCTTGTAATCCGCTTTTTGGTTTTTTTTGGGTCCCAGTCGTTCAAATGCCAGTTCTCTGATCTCTTCTAGGATTAATTTGTAAGCTGGACTTGAGGTCGAGTCATCAGGTGCGTAGAGCTGTTGTTGAGGACGACTTTCTTGGGCGGCCATTTTTTTTTTTTTTTTTTTTTTTTTTTTTTTTTTTTTTTTTTTTTTTTGTGAGTACTGCTTACTGTAAGTTACATAAAAACAGTACATGCAAACAAAATTCTTAAGCCGATGGGCAATGCCAGATTCTTCATCCAGCATAAGTAAGGTATTTTCTTCTTTTTTTTCTTTTTTATTTCCTTCCTTCTTGGTTTATAAGTCAATCTGATTCAGTAATATAAATTGTGATTAATATGATTAATTTTTATTCTGGATCAGGTTGCTAAATGGCTGACCAAAGTAGTAGACTATGCTGAAAGCATCGAGACAATTTCATATTCCAGAAAATAATATTCGAGTCTGGAAAAAAACAAAAGTTTTCTTTATAAAAAATCCCGAAGACCAAAAAGGCGCTCAGGGGAAAGGCGATTTTGTATCCAGAGATAGAAAAGGATCTCGTCGAGTGGATCGAAAATCAGAGAAAAGATGAGTATAGTCTCCTCAATTCATGTACGACTGCAGGCCGAGAAGATGCTCAATGATGTCAAATATGGAATCAGCCAGCCACTAAGTTTTCCTGTGGCTGGTATTCGAGATTCACTCGGAGGAACTCTCTGGCGATTCGTCAGCGGACAAAAATATCACAAAAGCTCCCGAGTAACCTGGAAGATAAGGTGATGAGTTTTCATAAGTGTCTGATAAATTTACGGAAGTAACACTCCTTTGACCTGGTTCATATAGGAAACATGGATGAGACTCCAATTTTTTCGATATGCCTACTAACCGAACCCTAGACAAAATTGACAAAAAACCTATCTACATTAGGACAAATGGCCACGAAAGACTTATTTCACAGTGTTAGGCTGTCTCGCCAATGGAACGAAGCTACCACCCATGAATATTTTTAAGAAGAAGACCTTCCCAAAAGGTGAAAAGTTTTTCCTGGTGTGATAATTCATGTCCATTCGAGAGGATGGGTGAATGTGTGACGTCTATGTTCCACTTCTTGATAAAAGGGGTCGCTTATTATTTGTATGTTTCCAGTTTAAAAGGAATTACCTTCAAAATCTATTAGATAATTTCAAGAAACAAAATGCACTTTCCATTTATTGAATGACTAGATTTATTATAAAAAAAAAAGAATTGGGTACACAAAGAAAAAAATGATAGAAAGAAAAGAAAGAAGGAAGGAAATAATTACTTATTAATCTAACATTAATTAATCTAATATAAATTATATTCAATATAAGGCATGAATTTATTTACTCATGTTCAACTTATATTACATCTAACACAAGTAATAATCAAAATTCATTTATCTACGTTGGCGTGTATAATTACACGTGTTGAAGACAAAATAAGGTAGCGTGTTACTCACTGTTATAGCGATGCGCGATGGAATATGCGCTAACTTGATTCCCACTATTCCTGTACTCGGTTGCTTGCAGTTATGTTAATAGCCTTGATATAATTAATGATGGGAAGATATCACTTTCATCTGTTGTTAACCATCATATATTGCAGCCCCCCCCCCCCCCCCTTATTGACAGACAGTGTTTTAAAAAAAATTGATTTAATCATTAACTTTGAACTAGAGACAATAATCATTTTTACGTCTGATATATTTTGTTATGAGATAATATTAAAATGAACCGATACTTATTGTTGAGGAATTGGGACTTAACAAAGAAACTACGAAATGTTACAATGAGGTGTGCAATCAATGTTCTTACAATGGGAGGTTGACCGTCGATAATATAAAAACAATGAAAGATGACGTAGTAAAAAAAGAAATAGCGAGCCAGTATTAAAAAAAAAAAAAAAAAAAAAAAAAAATAGATAGATAGATAAAAAAAACACCATGTTACTAAAAGGAGCGGAAGAAGTTTCACGATAATAACCGATTATTGGATCCTCCCTCCTTTACCTTACGAATAAACTTAAACTATTATACTCCTCGAATTGGGTATAGTGAATTGATTGAACTTCCCCTAGAATGGACAATACCATTTATCGACTCCTGTCTTTCTAAAGATACTTGGACAGTTAAGTGTAATATCATTACGAATTACTGATTTTTGATTTATCATTAGACGTATCGAATATAATCTTAATCCTAGCATATACGTGGATAAACCTTCTTTATTTCTCTACAAATTTTGAACATTCATTAATGACTTTATGTTAATTTATTATGGAAACGAACGAAGACCCCTTTTGGCCTTTTACACTAATTTGAGAACTTCGAATGGAAGAATTGGTAGTGGCGTTCGCCATTGAAGTCGGCGGAATCCAGGTAAAGAAAACTTTACTACCAGGTATATTCTTGATGGGCCCCGCTGTTTGAGTTGAGAACCGCTTCAAGTTAATTTATTGAGACGTACCTATTACCATATCATTCAGTGAAGGACAACCTATAAAAATAATGACTGACAGTAATGTTTCATGTGTTATGGCTAAACCTTAATCTAAAAGAGAGAGGAAAAGATAATAATTTGCCTGGGACGACTCGTAAAAGGTGGCAGGAGAGCCACAGTCCATCAACTGACCACCAGATTCAGCAATGGTGCCAACATACGTGTATCTGATATTACCGTTGAACGCACCCTGCTACGGATGGGCCTGAACAGTCGACGCATGGTTGCTGCACCCATGTTGACCAGGGGTCATCGTCAACGACGCCTAGACTTTGCACGTGAGCACCGCCATTGGACCACAGACGAGTGGGCTAAGGTCACCTTCTCCGACGAGTCAAGGTTTTTGCTCCATAAGATTGACGGGCGATGGCGAGTGAGTCGTGAATGCCATGAAAAGAGACTGCAGGAGGCTATTGTGGGCCGGAAGCAGGCTGGTGGATGGGGGTAGTGTGCATGTGTGGGGGATCTTCTTTTGGGAGCAATTAGGTCCACTGATTCGTCTAGAGGGCAATTTGAATGCCTGTGGCTATCTGTCAATCCTAGCGGACCAGGTGCCTACTTCCATTACTAAGCGGGTGGTCACAATTCAGTGATATGACAGTGTATTTGTACTGAGAAAATCAAAGAAAATGACAGTGTCTTTCTCACTTATTTGTGTGCATTAGGTGGATTTGACACACCGACAAAAAAAGAAAGATTCATAAGCGTCCTAACCACCGAGACTTGATACAGTTGGATTCCTTCGACCTTAACCGCATTCGTCAGTTGGTTCACAATTTTTTCCGTGAAAATTGCAATCCCACTATCCGGAAAATCGTTAACAGAATTAACCAAACAGATGGCCTGCCCCAACTCAGTAAATCCACCGCATGGAGAGTCTTGCGGAAGCTTGGGTTTAAATACGAGAAACGACAACTGCCTGCCAGTCTAATCGAAAGAGAAGATGTCCTTACTAGACGACGACGATACTTGCGCAAAATAAGAGAATATCGAAGACTTGGGTATAATATATATTACCTCGATGAAACATGGGCAAACCAGGGGGAGTCGGTGAGCAAAGAATGGAGAGATACAATGGTAAAAAGTTCCCGCCAGGCATTTGATGAGGGGGTGACAACATGTCTGAAAGCGCCAAGTGGCAAAGGACAGCGGATGATAATAGGCCATATTGGTTCCGAGAAGGGGTTCGTGAAAAATGCTGAATTAATTTTCAGGTATTAAGGGAAAATTAATGAATCCTTCTGATTTTATTCGTTTTCGGGTTTTTACCTATTTTCTCACTTTATTCTTTAGAGCAAAACGTGCAGATGGAGATTATCATGGCGAAATGAACGGTACCACATTTATGAAGTGGATGGAGCGTGCGTTGCCCCTATTGGAGAAGCCCAGTGTGATTGTTTTGGATAATGCTCCTCCTCACACTGTGGCTATCAACAAACCACCTACGAATGCTTTCCGCAAGGAGGCTATAGAATTGTGGTTGCGCAACAACAATGTCCCCATTCCACCTCGCGCTTTAAAGAAGGCAGAACTACTGCAGCTCGTTAAGGAAAACAAGCCCATCGCTGTCCGGTACGAGTTTGATGAAAGAGCCAAGGAATTGGGCTATGAAGTGCTCCGTCTACCACCTTATCACTGTTGCTTAAATCCCATTGAGCTTGTTTGGAGCCAAGTGAAGAGAGAGATAAGGATGGAAAATACCCGTTTTGCCATAGCAGATCTGCAGCCTCTTATCAATGCAGCACTCAGTCACGTTACACCTGAGCAATGGCACAATTATGTGCGTCACCTAAGTAAAGTGGGAAGTTAAATATATATATCTCATATATATTTTTTAATATCAACCTTCAGTTGCACCCTTATGATATATTGGGAAATTTTATTCCAGGAAGAAGAAAAATTGTGGGCCGATGATGAACTGGTGGAGCAGACTGTAAACCCAGTCATCTTTGCTGCCAATACCGGGGATTCCTCTGAGCCATGTGATGAGGATGATGTATTTGATGATGCACATCTGTCTCATGACACCCATCATCAATTCTCGAATAACACACTTGAATTGGAGTTGGATCTTTCTTCAACTTAAAACTTTAATGCATTCCGAAATCAGTGCTGGAATATCTTGGAGAACTGTGCATTTCTTTTACATGTATCTAAAATAATTTAATTAAAATAATTTCTTTATATAAAATAATTAACTTGGAATAATTACTTTAAAAATAAACAATTTTAATGTTTTAGTAATTCCTGAAAAATTATATTAAAAATAACAATTTTTTTCCTTTGCAAATTCTTAATTATATCAATAAACTTTAATTATTTCTTGAACATTAAAAAGCAAATAAAAATTGAACACATTCAAAAATTATATTTTTCAACTTTTTTACGCCTTTATATTATTTTTTTTGCTGTTTCAGTTTCATTTTAGCCATTATGGTTTCAGTTTCTTTTTTATTGGCTGCGAGTTGATCCAACACCTCCTAAAGAGAAAGCCTCTGCACGGAAACCGTCATACATTGTTACATCATCATAGTAATGCAAATTCAGGGCTTATTATTGGTAGACATACGAATAACAAAGCACTACTTAGATGATGTAACAATGTATGACGTTTCCGTGCACAGGCTTTCTCTTTAGGAGGTGTTGGTTGATCTCAATGAGATGACGATTGGTAATGTGGCTTTCCCATACTGCCTTGCAGCTTTTTTTTCATATAGTGGGACAAAGTATAGTTGATTGTTGTATTCATATGCTGCGTACGATTGCTCCCATATAAGATACTAGTGATCACCGTTGATTATGATTAATCTGAATGATATTCTTTAATTATCGTAAGTCGCTACTGCTTTCAATCGCTCGCAACAGGCTCAATAATTACCGCCATTATACACTCAGAGTTGAGTTGAAACAACGAATGTAAAATCTCTGGCACCAATTGTCAATGACAAAGCTTATTAATTGATGAGTTTTGCAATTCATTAATTGATTCTTATTTAACCCTTAAGCGTGCGCATATGCGGTGTTTGGACCGTATTTTTTAGACGGCTTCTGTTGTTTTTTTTTGTAAAAATCTTTCGCTAGAGGGCTCTCGCTACTTGGTATTCTCTAATTACTAGCAGCATTTTTTCATGACGCTTACATTATTTATTTGTTATCTAAGAGCAAGGCTTTTTCTACTACAGGTTGGAAAATTCCGAGTTAAGAGCTCTGGACATTTTTTCTCTGGCCGACAGAGCGGCGCTGCGAACACTGTAGTGGGTAGGAATTCTATCGCTCACTATACATTAGTACAGGTTTTCTACATACCGACTGAAGTTTTTCTCAATTACACTGGCTGACAAAAAAAAAAGAAGCAGCTAGAAGGAGTGGTCCAATATTATCCTATTTCGGTACACATGTATACCATTGATGTGTGAGTAAACGATTAGATTCACAAGGATTTGTAATGTCTGGAACGCTCACCAGAGTGCATTCGTGATGTCACGGCTATGTTGTTGATAAGTTGTTACCAGTCAACTGCTGTGAGCCCGACAGTTACGCAAGAGGATTATGTATACAGTACAAAGCACTCGCAATGCCTCGCAGACGCAATAGAAATCCTATTGAAAGCATTTGACAAGGGCCGCATTGTGGGACTGTATGAGGCTGGTTGGTCATATCGTGCAATTGCCAGGCATGTGGGCCATTCAGATGTCACAGTGACCCGATGTTGGAATCAATGGGTACATGAAGGCACCATTGTACGTCGTGCAGGTTCGGGTCGACCAACAAACACCATCCCAAGGGAGGACCGTCGTATGGTGCTCCAAGCATTAAGGAATTCTATGGCATCGGCACCCGCCATTCACGAACATATGCTAGAGACTCTACAACACCCCGTGAGTTCCCGCACAGTGTCTCGACGATTCGCATCCGCCGGATTGGGGTCCTACCGCCCCATGCGTCGGTTGCCGTTAACAGCACAACACCAACGCCTGCGTTTAGAGTAGTGCCTTGCCCGGGAGGAATGGACAGAGAACGAATGGCGTCGCATCATGTTTAGTAATGATTCTTGCTTCTCCATGATCTCCGATGACCATCGTGTTCGTATGGCGGCGTCGAGGGCACAGGGCACAACGCCCTCCCCATATTGTGGAGAGACACACAGGCGTCACCCTTGACATCGTTGTGTGGGGAGCAATCGGATATGAGTTCAGGTCACCCCTAGTAGTGCAATAGTAATAGAAAAGAAAGTACAACAGCTCCCGAGCCGGCCGGCCGCACCCCCTCTTGTTTCGGCATGGTCGCGCATTTCATTGAATTTGGTCCTAGTTAATGGTTATTATTCAATAAAAGCACGCCAGTTCTATTATAGAAGGATCAGGCAACGTAACTATGCTTTCAGTTTAGAATTTAGAAACTTTTTTGAAAAGTAATAGCCCCCACTCTAAAGTAAGATCTCAGCTCGGTACGTGCCGCCCATGTTGTCAGGCGGATTTTTGCTGAAGCTGCGGCGCTGCGATCGAAGTCGCTCGTGCGAAAGGTTTCACTGATAATCGCTAATGCTGGAAACGCACGGTTTAAAATTCCAATAATTCCTATTTAATTTGCCTGACTTCGAATATAACTTTATAGGTGACGGTGGGCTAGACGTGTCTTCAATCTAAAATTGTCCACAATGTCCAAGTTCTCCAACAAAGTTGTTGTAAATAAAAAATAAAAAAAATAAAAAATTGCCTCGCAGTTTTGATACTGATTTCATCCTTATGTGCTTTTGATTTTATCAATAGAATCACTGTTTACTACCTGTGTAGTTATATTTCTAAATAAATCTGAAAAATTTATAACTTGCAAGAAATGCTTGGAATTATTTGTAATTTCTTGAATCTGTGCCATCGGAAACTTATTTTAAGTTTACGCATATAAAAATTACAATCGCTTTCTAGTCAAACTTTTATTGGCATTTGTACATATATTTTATCAGAGTCTATTTGGGAAAAAAATGAGAAAACAAGAATTAGCAACTTAGGATCGTTTACAAAATATGTTCTCTAAAATAACAACATGTTAACCTTTGTAATACTGAAACATTAACAAACCTCCCCTCTCCAAATGAACGTACAGTTGCCTCCAAAATTATTCATACCCCTCCAAAAAATGTTGAAAAGATTGATTTTTAAAAATACGAAACGATATTATTGAAAACCTTTTAGTAATATTACAAGCACTAATAAATACCAATTAAATGAGCACAAGTTTATTCATTTATAACATACTTAACAATAAAAAATTCAAGTATTTAAAAAACAGATGGTGCCAAAATTATTCATACCTGGAACATTAATTTGTAAAATTGTACAAAATAATTTGAATAGATTTGAATAATTGACTGTGATTGGTTGTGGAAGTGGTGTGATACAAAGAAGAATTCTAGAAACAAATTAAAAAGGTATAAATAGCTAAATTAAAGCCAGGCAGACATCACTGACACAACCAAACATGATTAAAACACAAGAATTGTCAGAGAGTGTGAGGAAAAAAATAATTGATTTCCACAAAAATGGATTGGGTTATAAAAGAATTGCAGAACGACTTCAAATCCCTGTAACAACAGTTGCATCCATTGTGAAAAAATTTAAAGCCTTTAACAACTGTTGCCAATATAATTGGTAGAGGAAGAAAACCAAAATTAAGTGACATGAACATCAGGAAACTTGTGAAGGAATGTAACAGTAATCCCAGAGCAACTGTATCAGAACACCTGCAATCATTATAGTCAATTGGGATCGATGTATCTAAAACCACAATTCGTCGCATTCTTCATAAAAATGGTTTGACTGAGAGGATTCCACGTAAAACCCCTCTACTGAACCTCAAGCACAAAAAACAACGATTGGAATATGCCCAACAGCATATTGATGAAACAGAGAAGGATTGGAGTCGCATTATATGGTCAGATGAAACAAAGCTGGAATTATTTGGCC
This sequence comes from Rhysida immarginata, assembly GCA_023313115.1. Classification (NCBI taxonomy): domain Eukaryota; kingdom Metazoa; phylum Arthropoda; class Chilopoda; order Scolopendromorpha; family Scolopendridae; genus Rhysida; species Rhysida immarginata. Next base: position 484,273 of record JAHWFO010114481.1, on the reverse strand, counting down.
ATAATGATAAGCGATATGTTTGGCGCAAAAGGAATGAAGCCCATGCGGAAAAGAACACCATCCCAACTGTCAAACATGGAGGTGGCTCAATAACGTTTTGGGGCTGTTTTGCTGCATCTGGCGCTGGAGCTTTGGTTAAAATTAACGGAATTATGAATTCTCATGTGTATCAGGAATTAGTGAATAGACATTTGAAGACCTCAGCTCGAAAACTACACCTTGGACGTTTCAACAAGACAACGACCCAAAACATACATCAAAATCAACAACAGCAGGGCTTGAAAAAAATAAAATTAAAGTTTTGAAATGGCCAGCACAGTCACCGGATCTTAATCCGATCGAGAATCTTTGGGTTGAATTGAAGCGAAACGTGTGCAGTCGTCATCCTAAGAATCTTCAGGAATTAGAAACATTTGCATTGGAAGAATGGGCAAATATCCCACTGGATGCCTGTAATAGACTAATCAAAGGTTATAGATAACGCCTACTCGCAGTGATTTCAGCAAAAGGGGGAGCTACTAAATACCTTTACTGTATAATTGTATCGTTTATTTTTTATTCATTTTTCTTTTTTCTATTACCTGATAGAAATTTTCGTATTATGGGGAACAGGAAGTCATACACTGCTTCTTTCAAGTTGAAGGTAGTTGATTATGCCAAGCAACACGGAAATCGAGCTGCAGGGCGAGAATTTGGACTGCATGAAAAGTCCGTCAGAGAGTGGCGGAAGAGCGAAAGTTCCTTAAAGGTAATGAAACCTCAGAAAAGGGCACTTCGTGGAAGGCGGGGACAGTGGCCTCACTTGGAAGCGAGGTTGAAGGCATGGATACTTGCGCAAAGAGATGATCGTCGTGTAATATCAACGGTCAGTATCAGGTCACAAGCAGCAGCTTTTGCTAAACAGATGGAGATACCGGATTTCTCAGGGTACTTTTTTTCTTCATGTTTTTAAATATCTTGCTTTTTTTTAATAGAAGTTTTAAATATATTCTCATTAATACAATATTTCTTTACAATTTTACAGTGGAGTAAATTGGGTCCACAAATTCATGCGAAGAAATAGACTTAGTGTTCGCGCCAGAACAACAACGGGACAGAATCTTCCAGATGGATGGGAGGAGAAGGTGGAAAATTTCAAAGAATTTGTTAAGAATGAAGGCCTATCTCAGGAAGCGACCTGGAACATGGACGAGTTCCCGGTGTCGTTGGACATCCCCCCAACTCGTACGGTTGCAGAGACAGGTTCGAAGACCGTACCAATAACGACTACTGGGCACGAGCGTTCCCACTTTACAGTGGTTTTGGCATGTTCATCCACTGGGAAGAAGGTGAAGCCGATGGTGATTTTAAAGAGAACAACGATGCCAAAAGAGGATTTCGGAAAGGATGTTGTGGTCACGTGTAATAAGAAAGGGTGGATGAACTAGGCATTATGAACGAGTGGATTCAGAAATGCTATCGGCTCGCCTTGGAGGGTTTTTTCAACAGAAATCCCTCCTTGTCATGGATGCCATGGCAACGCATAAATTGCCAGTGGTGAAGAAGACCTTGAACCAGGCAGGTACGCATGTTGCCCTTATTCCCGGGGGGGTTGACACGTATCGTGCAACACCTAGACATCAGCGTCAACCACCCGTTCAAAGTTTTTTTGAGGAGGGAATGGGAAACTTGGATGCGGACAGGAGTACATACATACACACCAGCAGGCCGCCAACGACGAGCACCATATGCGGAGGTATGCCGATGGGTTTCGGTGGCGTGGAAGAAAATTAAGCCAGAAACGATAATCAATGGATTCATAAAGGCAGGGATTGGAAGACCTGCAGAGTCAGAGGTTATTCAGGATTTGGATAGCTCCTCATCTTCAGAGGATGAGGACGATGAAGACCTGAGAAGATGCTATGAAGACCTTTTTTGCAACTCAGACCAGGATTCTGACTTTGACGGATTTAGTTCTTCTGATGATGATGATGATGATGATGGTTCTTAATCTTAATGTAATAATTATGAAATAAATAAATTTTTCAATACTACAATTGTTGTCACTTTTTGATTTGCTTCACTGCAAAATAATATGGAAATGCTGAATCGCTTTTCATTCGTGTAAAAAATATTTTGGAAACCCCGCAGCCTCCTCCCTCGGATGTAAAAAAGTGTATAACCCGCGGGGTATATTCGCGAAAATACGGTACTAATGTTCAGGGTATGAATAATTTTGGCACCCTCAGTTTTCTAAATACTTGATTTTTTTTTTTTGTTATGTATGTTGTAAATGAATAAACTTGTGCTCATTTAATTAGTATTTATTAGTGTTTGTAATATTACTAAAAGATTTTCAATAATATCGTTTCGTATTTTTAAAAAGCAATCTTTTCAACATTTTTCGGAGGGGTATGAATAATTTCGGAGGCAACTGTACACAATATTAGAATACACCCCCCCCCCTTAAAAGAGGAGATCTTTTCACATAAAAAGGAGCCACGACCACTTTTGCATAGACCGAGGCAAACGTACATTATTCGATACCCACCTTCCTATTTAACCGGTCATTTTGTCACAGTTTCGAAATTCCCATCCTCCCCTCCCTGTCAAGCGAACGTATTTTCTGAATGATCCCTTAATTGAGGTTAGTAATGAAATGTAAGAATACAGCAGATTTCTCATCAAGCCTTCATTGGCATTTGTATAAGTATTTTATCAGGTAGAAGTCTACTTGGAAAAAACATTAGGAAAACAAGAGATTAGCAACTTGATTAATATTACTAATGAAATATTTGAAAAGATAATAAATTTGAATGTAAATTCAGGCATTGCCTGTTGTTTGCAACATATACATGAATTCGTTCCTTATACAGGGTGCATTATGAAAGTAATGCGCATAATTTTATTGCGACGCGACTATCCATCGCAGCGCGATCGAAGTCTGTTTTTCGATTGTGTCACAGCACGATGGAGCGTTCGCTTGAACAGCTGTACGCGATCAGGTTTTGGGCGCGGCTTGGGAAGAATGCAACAGAAGCTGACATCAAAGACGTCTTCAAGCTCCACCACGACAATGCCCCCAGCCACACAGCCTTCGTCGTCACCAACTTCCTGACCCGGAGCAAGACCCCCGTTGTGCCCCAGCCTCCTTACAGCCCTGACTTGGCTTCGTGTGACTTTTTTTGTTCCCTCGACTGAAGAGAGAGCTGAAGGGAAAGCACTGGGAGTCGGTGGAGAACATCCAAGCTCATGTTACAAGGTTCCTGAAAAATATTCCAGTCGAGGAATTCCAGGGTGCCTTCCAGGCGTGGCAGAATCGTCTCCGCATGTGTATTGATGCAGGAGGAGACTATTTTGAAGAATTTTAACCATTTGTACCAAGCGGATCAATAAACCTATATTTCCCAGAAAATGCGCATTACTTTCATAATGCACCCTGTATGATATTATATTAAGTACAAACAAGATTTCACCTTGTTGCAAAACCTTTCAGGCAAGATCTGTCCTCCAGAAGGAAGAGTAACAATAATAGAAAACGAGCAAAATTGGTTTAAATGTAGTTTTTTGCATGTGAAAAATAAACAATGTTTGAAGAATAAAAGTTTGATTTCATTATATGATATACGAGTCTCCAAGAAATGTATTTAACACCCAACACTGTGAAATGTTTAAAATAATAACCTAAAAATATTTCTCCCAACATTGTATTTTTAAAATGCTTGATTTCAAGTTGCTTTTTATGTAATGTCCAATATATTAAATTTATGTTACAGTTGTATCACTGAATATTAATTTTATATTAAACTTACGTTAAAAGCGATTAAGGTTAAATGTGCTCCAAAAACGTTTTTTAACTGGTTAGTAAGAATTTTTCTTCTTTCCTTGAAAGGTTTATTAATACCTTTATCACAATATTAAGCATACAATTTTTAAATGAGCTCGAGTAAAAAATTTTATGATAATTTATTAAATTCTGTAACGAATTTGTGCTTTGAAATAGCTAAAAACCGGCAAAAAACACAGGAAATCAACCTGCTTAATGATCTATTTCGATAAATTTCGATCGAGGCCTTCACACGAGTGGACAGTGTAACTCGGGAGCTGTTCTACTTTCTTTTCTATTACTATGGTAGTGTTTCGGCAGACTTTGACGGCACAGCGATACGTCACAGACATTCTGCGTCCGCACGCCCTACCCTCTTCTGGCACAGCACCCTGGGACATTGTACCAACAAGATAACGCACGCCCACACACAGCATGTGTGTCTATGAACTGCCTACTGTGCGTTGAGTCAACACCCTCTATAACTACAAGCCTGTGCACTAGCAACCGGAAGTCAAGTGACGTCAGAAGCAGCAGTCCTTCCCTCCATTTCTTCTTTCGCATGGCGGCGTTCATAACACAGAGCGCACTTGATAGTATTGGAGTTTTGCCTTGCTGTAGCGAATGTTATTTGTGATTATTTTGCAATATGCCTTTTCGTTGTTCAGCTCCTGGTTGTAAGGGTGGCCCACGCGTGTCAATTTTCAAATTTCCCGAAGACGAAACGCTTCGACAACGATGGAGGCAGGCTATCTGCCGAGACGATTTCACGATCACACAAAGTTCCAGGGTAAGTGTAGATTCTCTATTTAATAATCTTTACATTATGACATTGAAATTTCTTTAGTTAGAAATATTTATATACATAATTGTATTTGCGGTCTTTACGCTTATGTAATACGATGCAATAATTTGGAATGTATGATCAGTTATGAACTTATATTTACTGCCATGCCGCATGGTTTTCCTACTACTGTATTTGCCAGTTCAGAGAATTAAATATTGAATAAATGATTTTACTGTGGAATTGTTTATGTATTGAATGGTCTAGAGCTAACTTACTTTACGTAAATTTGTTAAAATACATTGAGTTTGTAAATGTAGTGAATATTTTATATAAGAATCAAACATCAAGATATGAACTGTGATATTTTTCAATTATAAGGAATCAGGATGGATTCATTAATTTATTACACGTAATATTTTTGTAAATGTAATAGTTGTGACATTAACCCTGGAACATCATATTTATTTTTAAAACATGAACTATACATGAATTCTCTGATGTTGCTTATATATTTCTTTATATAAATTAGTAAAAAATTAAATTTTTTATGATTTAAATAGGCTATCTAATTTGTAGAGAATTGTTATGAGAAAAGAAGCATCATCTTTTATTTCAGTCCTACATATAAGCGAGTTAAAAAGACAGAAAACATTTTTACAACTACAAGTATAAACTACAAAGAAAAAAGTAAACATGTTCCATTTTGGTTTGGTAATGTTACACATAGCCATTCTTATCCATGTACTCGTGTGCATAATAAAATTCATCCTGTAGCCTCGTGTTTCATTAAAAAGTGATACATATTCCATCTTGGCTAACAAAAATAGGAATTTACATAAGGTGCAACTGGAAAAAAAAAAAAAAAAAAAAGATTTCAGTAGAATGTTTCCTTCCATTTATTCTCGTACACAAATTATAAGGAAATGATACTATCATCTCCAGTTTCCATTTATAATTTCTCTAGCAGAATTGTTAATATGTAATTTTATAAAAGCAATTTTTAGAATTTAATTTCGAAAAACAGTAGAGGATAAGCAATCACTTTAATTGTACCTGTTAATTTTATTACATTATTTATTATTATTATTATTTATTTCAGGTATGTGAGCGGCATTTTCAACCAGAAGATATCATTCATGAATCTTCATGCTACGACACCATTACTGGACAGATCATACGAGCTCCATTGAAATATCCCAGATTGAAAGAAGGGGCTATTCCTACACAGCTTCCTGGCTGCCCTGGCTATTTATCAAAAACTATAATCTCTCGAGAAGCACCAGAGGATAAGAGAAATCGCTAGGAGATGGCACATCTGCAAAGTGCTCTTCAGGACAGCCTTGAAAGTCAAGCATCATATAATGCAAAAAGAACTTTTCAGAACTTTGAGCAGCTTAAAAATTGCATATCATTACTTGACATTCCTGTGAATTGGATAGTGGTGAGAGAAAATATACATCCTGAACTCATAGCTTTTCTGAATATGGCTTATTTGCCAACTCCATGTGTTAAAAAATCTGTTGTTATTGACAACAATTTAAACTTAAATGTACATTGTGAAGGTGTGTTATTGCATCATGTAGGCACTTTTAAGTGCCCATTTAAAGTTACCAATATAAATGATATTCAACATATACTGGACTGTGTCAATGGACTTTTCAAAAAAGTAACAGGTTACCTGGTGAAAATGCTTTGTTACTCTTCGATGAAGTTTTGAATCAACTAGCTCAATTGTATCCAGAAAGAGAAAATCTGATAAGTTTTATGAAAGAGCAAGGCACTTTCATTAGAAACAAGAATGGCAGTGTACGTTACACGGCAGACTTCATGATTTTTTCAAGTATCTTGTTTTCAGTCTCTCCTCATGCATACAGATTTTTGCGAAAGTCTGGCCACATTATTCTTCCTCACCCTTGTACTGTTCATAGACTATGTTCATCACTAAACCTTGACCCATCAAAGGAGATTACTGATAATAATTTTTTAGGTTACATCAGGCAAAGGTTTCCTACACTTTGCCAAAATGATATCACGGTTTGTTTAATGATGGATGAAATTCACATCAAAGCATGTATGGATTTTAAAGGTGGGAAAATTGTTGGTTCAGCAATTGATTCAGAAAAAATTACCTCATCTGCTCATGTGTTCATGATACAAAGTTTTCTCTCCTCATACAAAGATGTTGTTCATATTCTACCTGTTCACACATTAACTGCCGCACACTTACATAATTTTATTGTGAAGGTGATAAAAGGTTTAGAAAACATTGGATTTCGGGTTATTTGTGTTAGTTCTGACAATAATTCAATTAATGGAAAAGCTATGAGTCTCTTTTGTACACCTCCAAAGCTAAGCATTGCCTATCCACATCCTTGCCGTCCTGAGAAACCACTGTTTTTTATTTTTGATGCTGTGCACATTTTAAAATGTGTTCGTAACAACTGGCTAAATCAAAAAAATTTTGGTCATTGCATGTACTATCCTGACTTTAAAAAACATGCGGAAACCAAAACTGCATCGTTTGACTCAATCAAAAAGCTCCATGCATTGGAAAATGAAAGCATTGTTAAATATGCTTATGGCGTCAGTTTAAAAGCACTATGTCCAAACAGTCTTGAAAGACAAAATGTGAAACTAGTACTACAAATTTTTAATGACCATGTTATTCAGGGTTTACTTCAATCTGAAGAGAGGGTGTCCATAAACCATTGTAAGGACACTGCCGACTATATTGCTCTTATTTATAGGTGGTGGTCAATTATGAATGTGAAAAGTATCTACAAAGGAGAACACAAAAGAGATGAGTTTCAGGAGCCCTTGACTGTTCATGAGAAAGATGAAAAATTTATTTTTCTACATGAATTTTTGAATTGGCTGGATGCTTGGAAGGACAAAAAATATACAACAGGTATTCTAACTCGTGAAACTTTCACTGCATTTTGGCATACAACTTATGCCGTTATAGAACTCGCCAGTTATTGCATTAAGGAATTAGTCTTTATGTATATTCTTACTGGCAAAGTTCAGACTGATGCTCTAGAAAGACGTTTTGGAAAGTTTAGACAACTTGCTGGGTCACAATATCATATTTCACTGAGGCAAATTTTTGAAACCGAAGGAAAGTTACGTTTACAAGCAGTCGGGGCCTTAAAATTAGTTTCAGCTAAATATGGAGAATTTAAAATTGATACTAGAGCCTCACAAGATTTATCAGAAACAACCAGTCTGTCTGAAACATTGTGTACCAATGCTGATAATATTACGGTTGAAGAAAGTGATGCAGAACAGTTAAGTGATTTAATTCCAATTTTGACATACATTGCTGGATATTGTACATTTGCTGTTAACAAGAAACTTAAATGCATAGGGTGCAGATCAAGTTTAAGTAATGACAATATAGATAGCGATAATAATTACATTGAAAAATTAGACAGAGGAGGGCTTTCTTATCCCCATAAAAGAGTTGTACAGATAGTAATACATGTTTATATAATTGTAAAAAAACTAGTTTCTGCTAAGCATGAAAAGACCTTTTTAAATGTCAGTAATCAGAGGCATTTTCTTATCAATTTATGTTTACGCATTCTAAATGAGAAAGAACTTTTTATAAGTTCTAAATGTTCAGAACATGATATTCAAAAAGTTCAAAAATACATTGTTATGGCTGCTGCAAATACTTTTTTAAAAAATTATTGTAAACAGAAAAATGATGTCAAAAGTAATACTGAAAAAGGCCGAAAGCTTCAAACATTAAAAAAATAATAAAATTGTAATTGTTAATGATTTTTTTTTTGATTATTCAAAATGTGTAACAAGACAGTTCATTAATATTTAAGTATAAAAAATACAATGTTAGGAATAGAATTATCATTATATACAATATCATAATATCTAATTAGTTTTATAGCTTATTTATAAACACAAAAGAAATAGACACTTTCAATATTTTAGGAATGTTTTGGTTTTATAAGAATATTTTAGAGTTTGTATAAGATATTTTGAAACTGTAATTTTGTAATTTAATTTGGTAATGTTATTTTTTGTTTGCCATTTCTTGTCTTGCTCTTTAATTATTATTTTTTGCTTTTTCATGATTTGTGATTTGCATTCAATAAATGTTACTTCCACTTTTGCCCTATTGCTGTGAGCAAAATAAATAAATTTATCATTTCAGTAACAATTCTGCATTTATGCTTTCTTTATCCTTTAAATTAAGAACACATATTTAAACAGTATAATAAACATGTTACTGGACCTAAAAATTTACAGGAAAATGGTATAATAATTTTTAAGAATATTTTAGTGACAGTTGTAATTAATTTGCAGATTAATTTTCTTTACTTAATTCTTAATTATTCTTCTAAATTAAATGTTTTCTTTTTTTAGCTTTAAAAAATAAGCAGTAAATAGTAGTTTAAATTTGAAATGAATTTTGTCTCCTTATAATGGGGAAAAATTGTGTAATAATAAAAACAAAATTAAAATTAAAGTCACCAATCTTGAAATTTGGATCAACACTTCAAAATTTCATCAGTACTTCAAAATCACCGTCTTCTTCTATCAACATCATCTACACAAGAACTTCATCTACATCCTCAATAGACTGGTTTTATTTCTACCATCTTCAATAGACTACACAAGAACTTCATCTACATCCTCAATAGACTGGCTTCATCTCCAAATTTTTTTCAAGATTGGTGACTTTAATTTTAATTTTGTTTTATTATTACACAATTTTTCCCCATTATAAGTAGACAAAATTCATTTCAAATTTAAACTAATTATTTAAACTCCTTAAATCAATAGTAAATAGTAGTAATATTTTGCTCAAGAGTTGCGTTAGCATAGAGTTTGACTTAAGCTCAGCTAGGAAGGACTCTCTTTGATGACGTCACAAATTGGTGCACAGGCTTGTAGTTATAGAGGGTGTTGGTTGAGTTCCCCCGTCGCCAGCAAGATCTCCGGGCCTCTCCATCATTGAACACGTATGGGATGACATTGGAAGGCGGCTCCGTCCCAGTATCAATCTGCGGGATCTGGAGGGTCAGCTGCAACACCTGTGGACTGACTTGCCTCAGGAGAGATCCAAAGGCTGTTTGACACCATTCCGAACCGCATAAGGGCAGGCATTGGGGCCAGAACGGATGTTACAGCCCCAACCTGTACTGCCAACGGCGTTGTCTGTTTCATCCCATAATCAAATCAGTACAATAAAATCACATGTTACTTCATCATATGTCGTTTCATTCATTTTCAACCACTCCTTCTGGGTGCTTCACTTTTTTTGCCAGCCAGTTTATCTTAAGGGTTTTTTCCCCAACAATCCGTGAAAAATGGAAACTTGTTTTGTGACGAATTGCAAAACGGGTTATAAGTCGTATGATCCGAATATTAGATAAGCGTTCCAGTTAGAAGGAAACCATGGATAAGAAATATTCCGCGATTGAACTTCATTTTCAAGCTACTTTTCTCTCATGAGATAGTAGAAAAAGTCTTGATATTATTCGTTCATACGAGGTTATATTACATTGCGTGACAGTGCTGGCACTGATGCTGACCCACGGCCACCGCAGCATCATCTCTTTTCACGCTCAATCTCTTCTCTACTCTTCTAAGCATTGCAAAGTGACTTTTTTCGTTCGCCCCTCCCCTCCTCACGTTTCTCTCTCTCACTCGCGTCTCAAGAACAACGGTGGAGTGAGGGGGAAGAGACGATTTTCCGTCCTCTGCTATCATTTTATTTTCCTTAAATAAAATACTTATTCACTATATTAATGGATGAACTTAAACTAAAGAAGTAGAGTTATCTATATAATAATTTAGATGTCAATTTTTGGATAATGGTATAATTAAATCCGTTTACATAAATTATTATCGATTTATTGTCATCGACCTCGGTGGCTCAGTGGTTCGATCCCGGCTGAGGACGACGAAGATATTCCAGGGGGGGGAGACCCTGAGATCACGCACTTCCTTCGGCAGGGAAGTAAAGCCGTTGGTCCCGTCTAGTCGTTTGCCGGCTACATGTTAAATAATTCTTGCGAGGCAAAATTTGTAGTCCCTGATATGACTATAGTAGTTGAAAAGGACGTTAATACCAAACAAACCAAAACCAAACCAAACCATAATATCACAAAAACATGAAACACCATTATTATTAAATAAACTTCATATAATTGGGAGATCTTAACTACATAATATAAAAATTGTTTTTAATCATTGTTTAATGATAACGATTAAAATTAATTATTTATTAAAGTTTAAAATCAAATAAAGAAATCAATTAAATTGAAATTATTTTAGCGAATTTCAGTACCCACTACACTGTCTTTTACGCCATCTGGCGCGCAAAGAAAAATAGGACCAAACTTTTCTATAGTGACGTCACGCGATTTTCCAACCTGTAGTAGAACAAACTTTTTTCAAACGCTTTTCCTGGAAATTTTTTTTGATTCATGCTTTGTCACCGACTTTATGTAGGTGTACAAAGTTTCAGCAAGATCGGATTAGTGGAAGGGGTTGAAATATTGATTACAAGATTTCATCCACCAAGCGTGACCCAAACATGGTAAAAGTTATATAAGCGTTGTAAAAAGCCTTGCTGAGAGACAGTTAAGTATCATCATCCTTGCGGTCTAAAGAGAGCAACGCGCATTGAAATGTAAGTGAATTTTTTCGTTGTACCATTCACTTTTTCATGTTTACTCCAGGTTCATATGGTGTTGACTTTTTCATGTTTATTCCAGGTTCATATGGTTTTGACTTTTTCATGTTTACTCCAGGTTCATATGGTTTTGACTTGTTCATGTTTACTCCAAGTTCATATGGTTTTGACTTTTTCATTCAATTTTTTATCATTCTTCTTAGTATTTTTTTTATTTTTTTCTACCACTGTGAATAATTCCTTTTGTGATAAGTGCTATGAATTATTACCAAAGTGTTTCATGTTTCCTTTCACACTGTCAGGAGTCAAAAGTACCTGAAAGCTGAAGCCATTCTGCAATGTATGAAAGAATTATCAGAAGAGAATTTGGATGATTACATTTTCGATGACGACGATGATATCGATTTTGAAAATGAAAATGTTGACGTGGATATTTACAGCAGTGATTCTGAACAATCAATAACATATGAAAATGAGTTTGTACATTCTGAAGAAGACGATTTTCAATTCTTCATTGGCAAGGATAACCTTACTTTGTGGATTAGCCAACCTCTTCAGAAAAAATCAAAAACATGTTCAAAAATCTTGTAAAATATTTCTTGGGCCGAAAGGATCCTCTCGACAAGCCACAACAGCTCTAGAAGCATTTTTATAAATAATTTCGCTTGGATGATAGATGATTTACTCAGGTACACAAATATATACATTATCAGAAAAAATGCTGAAAAAACTGTTGCAAGGGATAGGGACTATAGAGAAACTTCACGTTCAGAAATCTTGGCTCTTATTGGTGCATTATTTTTGATTTCTGTAAAAAAGGAAACCAAACAAATATGCTAGAAATCTGGTGTACTCATGGTACTGGAATGACTATCCTCAGGGCGAATTTCAGCAGTAGGAGTTTTCTTTTTTTGATGCGATGTTTACACCTAGATGACGTGACAACACGAGCTGAACGTCAACAAAGTGATAAATTAGCAGCAGTTCGAGAGTTCCATTCGAGATTTGTTTCAAATTCCCAGAACAGCTATAGTGTAGGAGAATTTAGCACCATTGACGAAATGCTGGTTGCTTTTCGTGGCCGTTGTGGATTTGTTCAGTACATGCCCCAAAAACCGACAAAAATAGGAATAAAATTTTATGCAACGTGTGCAATAAAATTTTATGTGACGGGTGATGTGTGGAATGGAGTATACAGGGCATGTTGATTTTGGAGAAGCTATTCTGCCATAACACAAGGGACAGCATGCTGATCATGGATTAGTATTTATGTTCAACTATTCTAGTAAACTTGTTCTAAAGGCTATCTACTTATTAGAAAAGGCTGGAGCAATTATTGATGCCATTGTTTGTGATGGATTGCAAACAAACTGAGGAATATGGAACATTTTTGGTGTTTCTGGGATAATGGATAAAGTAAACAATATATTTCCCCATCCGATTCATAATTACGAAGTGGTCTATGTAGTTTACGATGCGCTCAATTTATTAGCGTGTATTAGAAATCACCTTTTTTCCAAACGTGCCTTCATTGTAAATGGAAAGTACATCTGAATGAGACTATTAGCAAAAATTATTTGCTAAGGATTTGAAAAGATCTGGCCATTTACAATATACACCTCTTGCATGTATGCCCAAGAAATAGCTGCGAAAAGATGAGAGAGAAATTTGCTTTACAGCATTTTAACAATAATGTGGCTGAGACACAAGACGCCTGGTTTTGGAGAAGTAATTAATGTTACGACTGAATTTACAAAGCATATAACCTAACTATACCACAGACGTAAAATGGGTATTTACCAGACGTCCGCCGGCGGACGTACAGGGTGCGTTCACAAAGTTTCAAGACTGGTCTCAGAACAAAAAATTTATTAAACATTTTTGTACAGCGAACTAAAAATCTTCGACATATGACCAAAGACGATAAGAAAGGAAGATCGGACAATCCTCTGTTTTAAGTGATCCGCGCAGATTTCTTCGCGCATTACGTCATTTGATGTATTTTTGCCCAGTACGTTGGAGAGCGTAATTATCGTATATTAAAATAAAGAGAAACGATGTTAATTATTCAAATAAGTTATGTATTTAATAAATAAATAAAAAGTATACGTTGCATTCCGTAAACGTTGTTACTTTTATTAAACCGAAACTAAAAGTGTATGATTTCACTCAGCTGTGCGATTTGACTCATAACGGTTGACCATCATTACGAAAAGTGACAGCAGTTAGTGCTCACTGATAAAAAAACAACAACATGTCATTGGGATGCTGGTGTGCAGCTCCAGGATGTTTCAACAGACGAGGAAATCCACCCAGTTACCGATTCTTTAGATTTCAAGAGATCCGAAAAGGTAAATACTAATTATATAGCCGTTTTGCCGTTTTGTTTTATTTTTAGTTTTATTTACTCAACAAGTTTCACCTAGAAAAGAATAATACTAATTGACATTTAAGCACAAATTGAAATGGTTTAATAATACAGTCGCACTTTGTCATGAAAAGAAGAAAAAATGAAATAGAGGGTGGTGGACCTGGGGGGGGGGGGGGGGGGAATTCAAGAAGCAATCCTAATAGGCTCATCGGAGCCAAAGAATTCACTTAACAAAACTATTCGACTCATTGCACAGTAGGACAAAATCACCTAATACCTGGCCTAAATACAAATTTTTTCCTTCTTAAGTTTGAAATAAATTTGACACGTTTATACAGCCACATACCCAATCCTTTAATAATGTTTAATTTGCCATTTTATTTAATTAATTGTTGAAT
>JAHWFO010114481.1:405772-450248 GCA_023313115.1 Rhysida immarginata | reverse complement strand
TTAAACTCACCGCAGGGTTATAGATAATCGAACGGCAGGCTCGATTGACCTTCTCCAGAAAGTGATTTGTTTTTGTAATTTGCTTCCTAGGAGTGTTAATAATTTCTCGAAGCTCACTGGTGTCATCCTAGAATTTTACATTTATTATTTTTATTTATAATAATAATAATAATTATCATTACTAGTGACACTACTCTCTTATTGTCAATCGTCATTCATTCTGCTTACCTGAAATACATGAAGAAACTTTCTTCGTCTCCTAATATCATCTCCCTAATAAGGCGATGATATTCCCCGAAAGCATTTCTTCGACGAAATATATCACGGACCCATCTTCTTTTACAAGTCATTCTTCGTTTGCGAGCCAATAATAATAAAATTAATCTTTGTTGAATTAATAATAACTTGTATTTTTGACGCGTAATTGAATCCATTTTGGCGGAAATGAATACAGTTTCCTGTGTGACTGCAGCGCTATCACGGACACAATTTGAGTTAAAATGCTTGTCGGTTGAAAGTCGTGCGCGCGGAAGTCGGAAATGTGTGTTTTGCTAGTCGCATGCACTCTGGTGTCGCTTCAAGTCGGATGAAAACCGTGCGCGTCAAAGTCGGATATGTGTGTTGGCACCTTTAAGAGTTTTCGACGAGGGTCATTGACACGCACTCACGACACTAACGATCTGCTCACTCTAGCGTCTTGGAAGTAACTGCCGCTGGTGCTGTCGGTTAGCTGACACCCCCCACTACTTCACCGGCCTGCGCGCCTTCGCCTACTCAGGAAAAAATCAGTCTTGAAACGTTGTGAACTGTTATTGTTCAATTAATGTATTTGAAACAATTAATGTTTTTGAAACGCTTAGTATATGAATTTATAAAATTATTACTAATTAATAAGTGAATTTCAACATTTGATATATTAAAAAAATGGCAAAGTTGACCTTTAGGAACTGCGAGCACTAATGAAGCAATTCAGAAATGAAGCAAATATTTAAAAAAATATAATACTTAAAGGTCATATGACGAAAACTTATATATCGATATCTCTTGTAATGGAGATTGAAAGGTCTACGTAAATTGGAGCCAGTAGCATAGCAAGAGTCGTGGGGGGGGGCCCCCCCCCCCCCCCCCGGGGGGGGGCGTTTGATCACAGTCCATGTTATGCCGGAAATCAATGTTCATGCAATCTTTTGTTGCATTCCAATCATTTTTTTCTTGAATTTTTTTTGCACAACGCACATCTGCCTTGAGGAACAAGATAATGCGCATCCGTTCTTCGGTTTACTGGTGTAGGATGTGATCGAAGGCCTGGCCGAATTGTTAGTTTTGGTTGTAATCGCAGAAGGTTCATTACTACTTCTCTTCGAAACTGCAAATGGGATTTTGCATTTTCTTTATCTTGATGAATTTCAGTGTATAAGCCAACTAGCAACCACAGCCATGTTTAGAGCGTTACTGAACAAATTTCACCACCATTTTTTGCTTCTCAATTTCGGACGGTAGCTGCCTAGAAGTCGATCGTGAAGATCTACTCCACCCATTCCTTCATTATATTGTCTAATGAGGTTTGGTTCTGGTATATCAATTTTCTTTTTTAGTGCTTGAGAATATCTTTTGGCAGATCCAAGAGGTTCATGTGTATAATAATTTGAAGCTACCGTTACAACAGCATTATCATGCCATCTGCACACATAGCCAGTTCTATCTGAACGAAAGTCATAATTTCCTCTATCAGTTTTGAATAATTCCTTTTGTGTTTTTAGTGGGCAACGAGCAATTCTCGTTTCCCTCAGTGTCCCAGTAGTTTTTATGTTTTTTTCTGATAATTCCTGTAATAAAGTATATGATGTAAAAAAATTATCAAAATATACTTCATGTTGATTCACATTTTCAATAACCGATAACATTCACGACTTTGGTTCCTACAGGACTTGTTTTTACGTTTTCATTTTTACCACTGTAAATTTCCATACAGTAAGGGTAACCATTGGATGAACACATCATCCAAATTTTATATCCAAATCTTATTGGTTTGCCTCTAATGAACATTTTGTATGAATGATGGCCGTAATACGGTACCAGTGATTCATCTATGCTAAGCTTTTTGTGAAAAACTCCAAATTGGCGTACATTCTTTGATAGCTCGTCATATATTGGTAAAATTTTCCCAAGTTTGTCATTAGGTTGCAAATTTGTGTTATTCATTAGATGGAAATATCTCTTCAGTTGTCTGATACGTCCTCTGCTCATAACTGTAGATACTATGGGAATACAAGTATCTTCAGTTGTGCTCCAATATAGATCTTCTTTAGGACCATTATGGTAGCCACTTAGTAAAAGAAGTCCAAAAAATTGTCCAATATCGTTTCCATTGTGGCATGTCTGATATGCCACACGAATTCAAAATTTTTATTCAAAATATTTGAATTCGTCACTTCAGCATTTTAAGGTCATTACGAGTGTTAAATGAGAATTTAACACTCGTGTGTTGTTTGTTTATTCAAAATATGCAACTTTTCTAAAATATATGATAAAATCATTTAAACAGCCTTTTACTGTTTTACTTAATTTATTAAATTACAGTATGCTTCTCTCATAAATTGTTTCATGTTTGCTGGTAAACTAAACTTGATCGTTCTGCTTTCTCAATTTTTTTGAAGCAGATACTCTCCATTTTTTCCAACAATTCCATGCTCTCGTCACAATGCACAAATTGCAGAAGCAACACACGCCCTTGTATTCATGTTAGGAGACATGACTACTACGAGATAGAAGCAAACATGACTACTCGTAGATGGAAGAAAACAACTGCCTATCATTTTTCAGGTATATTAATTGTTTAATTATGTGTAACCAATTTATTTCTCTAATATCTTCAATGTCATATAAAATTCTTTACTGGAGATCCATTCTGCCCCAAGACAGCCAAAAACATTTTGTGGGAATTATTAGGGTATGTGAAAGCATCGGTATTTTCATTAATGCTGTAGTCTGAGACATGGGCAATGAAAACCAAGCAGTATGGACGCAATGCAGCATTGTTGCTTCAAAACATGCCATTCCAAATGCCACTATGAAACATTTATACAGAACAAATGATGAACTTTTCTTTATCACGGATGTTGCACATATCCTAAAAAAACTCAGAGGACATCTACTGCCATCAATCAAAATTGACGAAGAAACGGTGGAAATAACTCGACTCATCTCATCATATGGAGAAACTGCAGCTATCATCAATTGAAGATGTTAAAGAAAAGCTTCTGCCTCGTCCCAAAAGCGAGAGGATATCGATCAACAAGGAAGATAGTAGTGTGAATTTCATTTTATTAAGAGATGTTCCTTCACCCAAGGTAATTTGTAGTGTGCAGGTTAACTCTGATATGATGTTAACAGCATACTACTTTGATGTGGAGATGAAAAAAGCTACCAACTGGACAAAAAAGCAACCTTTCTTATTACTGCCCTGTAAAATAACGTACTTTAATGAACTAGATAAAGTTCAGGAATTGATGCACAGAACTTGTTTTCAATGACAAGATAATAACTAAATGGATGAATTAATGGTTCTGATTGATGAACTTTTGGACGAGCTAAGTGAAATTATACCAATAAAAAACAATATAATGTAAGTGAAATTATACCAATAAAAAACAATATAATAAAAAGTTCTTTATTAAAACCAAAATATAATGTAAACACTACAGTTCTATGTTCACTGCTTCATACAATATCTCCACATGACTTACAAGTTTTTGACAGGTGCTAGTGTAATTACTTTCTCAAGTCCTTCAACATTTGCAAGGCTTTGTAGTCGTTTCCAAACAAACCCTCTGCAAGAACGGAATGACCATAAATTTTTGCATTACATTCAACGAAGGTCAGAAACATTATGTAGCGAAGATCAGATAGTAATGTTATCAACGGATGAAATCTATTTATCTTCTTCACTGGAATATAAAGATGGTCAGATTGTTGGAAATGCTTGTAACTGTGAAGAAGTTGCAACAAGTGCTTGTGTTTTAATGATTGTTGCTGTAGGAACATCATACAAGGATGTTGTTCATGTCTTAACTGTGAAAAGGTTGACTGGAGTAGTATTGTTTGATATTGTAAAAACTTATAATAGGTTTAGAGAGTATTGGATTAGAAGTGATGGGTATAGTGGCTGACAATAATGCCGTTATTTAAAGCAAGGTTTAATTTTATCAGCGTAACAAATTAAATATTCCCAGTAGTTTACCAGTTTTTTATGATAATCAACTAATAAAAACGGTGATTTCTTTTAAATACCTAGGGTTGATTATCACACACGATCTGACTTGGGATCAGCATATTGATACTTTATTGGTGAATCTAAATCGGAAGCAAGGAATGATTTCCAGATTGCAATACTTACCATCGTGCATTCTTCTTCTTCTTTATTATTCATGGATACACTCCTCCACTCGCGCACTGAATGATATTTCCTTACCCTTTGCCAAACTAAACTACAGACGTCGATGTATTACCTTTATCGGGGTAAAAAATTGGGCGCAGTTACCCCAAGAACTCCGCTCCATAACATCGTATTCGTTGTTTCGCAAAAGGTTAAAAATGTATTGCTTTTTATGTATTAATATACAAGGGAGGGTCGTCTGCCTTTGATCAGCTATCACTGGGGTAGGTAGAGCCTCCCTCCCACGCAACCTGTTGTATGAAGTTTTTGGAGCATAGTTAACTGTCTTTGCATACGCTGCGCCACAATGTTTTTACTTAGTGACATTTGTATTCTGGTATCGTAGGATGTTTATTGAATTATTAGGATGTTTGATACACCTGTTAACTATTAAGGAGTTATTATGAGTGATTGAGTTACTGTGCGGAGGCCGAATCGCTCTGCGTGGAAGAAACATCCAGATTTACTTTGGGGCCACTGATTATTTGTAGTATTTTTGTTTGTCATCTGCCCAGTCGATCCATCTGTATGTTTTTGCTTTTTTGCTCATTAAGATTGTACTAACACGTTTTTTTTTTGTTTCTTAGTATCTTTATGAGTCCTCAGAGATCTAACATGTCGGTCCATATGGACCATTCGGATCTCTGTTGTACTTTGATGTATATTCTAACCCTTTATTCTTAAATAAATAAATAAATAAATAATTGAAATGGCAAATTACTGGCTGGAGAAAAAATCTTAAGTCATTTTTTCTAAAAGGAAAAATTCAAACATTGTTTGGATGATCGCTTCGGCCAAAACAGACAAATGTCTGGTAGTAACTATCATGTTTCAATGCATCAAATCTGTGAATCGAAGAACAAGTAAAGAATCCAAAATATGCTGCCACCTATATTAAATTCAGAAAAGGCTGGGGAAATTTTAATTTCAACAAATGATGTAACAGATGTGAATTTTTCACCGTTGGAACAAACCATGATAAATAATGATGAAATTGTTAATTCACTATATGTTAGTGTTACTGTGGATAACAGATGATATGTGGCCATAAAGAAATTTTAAAGTTCGTATTCTGAACAATTTTTAATTTCAACAAATTTTAGCGTACATGATCGAAGAAGATGTAATTTTATGTGAAGGTATATGGGCATACTTCGTTACCCATGTGAAGATGTAATTTTATGTACAGCTTATACATTTGTTGTTGTTAACAAATTAATAAGTGAAAAAAAATCTGTCTTTTTATTGAATGCAAATCAGAGAGAACTTGTAATCAAAACAACTTTAAGTAATCTAAAATACTACTTCCATATCCAAAAGCTCCGAGATTATTCCAAAAACAATTTTTATTTAATGAAAGTTACTCCATAAGTAATAATACATAGATGTAATACATACAAGGCGTAATGCGTAAGCAGTTAAAATTTTTTGAAAATTTGTTTATAGGATTTAATTGTATAAGTCATGCACTTCAATCGTGTATTAAACATTTTTTTTATGCTTGTACAAACATTTGTATGAATAATTACACAAAAAAATTAACGAGGTTTTTAAAAAAAAAATCCTTGGTACAATGTAAAAGATTGATTATTATGTATAATTCTCGACTTTATATATACTGATTCTGACTGAATGTAGACTTGTAAAAATAAACATTCAATAGGAATAAAAAATAAACTTGTTTCGTGTTTTATTTAACGAAGTTAAGGAATTTTTGTTTTTTTGGTTTATTTACATTTTTTATTCTAAATTGTATAAAAACAAGATGGCAGAAAAATTGTGGTAAGTTTATACAGAGTGATTCAGAAAGGTAGATCAAGAATGAAAAGCCATGTACAGTTTGTAGCGGGGAGCATTATTTTTTCATATAAACATGGGTACGGAAATGCATCCTTACAGAGATAATGCAACTTATATGAGGTAGGAATAGATGTGCGTTACCCGGACGGCAATGGCAGGGTCCATGTAAATTAGGATCTAAACATGTATATTGTTCGCGTTATCTCCTTTAAAAGAGAGGAAACGAAACATGTAACTCCATTGTCGTACAATAGATCGCTTGACTAATGCGGAGCTGGCGGACATGCATCTCGTCTACGGCGAGGCACAGGGTAATGCCACTGAAGCGGAAAGGATTTACCAACAGCGTTTTCCAGACCGTGATCACCCACATCGCCGGGCGTTTCAAACACAGGTTCCCGCAGACTAAACACCTGCATCGCGGCTCAGGGTTGGCATTTTGAACACCTACTGTAATGCATTCCTATCTCGTATAAATTGCATTTTCTCTAAGAATGCATTTCCGGACCCATGTTTATAGGAAAAATTTTGTTTCCCGCTACAAACTGTACATGGTATTTCATTCTTGACCTACCTATCTGAATCACCCTGTATATAAATAACTTAAGATGTAATTTGGTTAATTTCTTATTTTACGAACTGAATACTTGAAAAAGTTTTTTGTTTAAGTAAAATATCAAATTTTTTAATGAAAATAAAGCATTAAAGGTGCTAGAAATTATAAACCTAAATTATGAAAGTTTTTTTTGAATAATTTTATACAAAAATTATTACTTTAAAATCTTACATATGTCATGTGTTTTTTGTTTTATTTTATTTATTAAAGAAGTATTTCA
Source organism: Rhysida immarginata (assembly GCA_023313115.1). Lineage (NCBI taxonomy): Eukaryota > Metazoa > Arthropoda > Chilopoda > Scolopendromorpha > Scolopendridae > Rhysida > Rhysida immarginata. The sequence goes on along the minus strand of JAHWFO010114481.1, from coordinate 443,177 downwards.
TATTTATTTATTTATTTATTGAATTTTGTATTCCAAGGTGGAATAAATTTTATAAAATCAGGTATCTTCTATACACATATACATAGTATAAATCTAAGTCACTTCCCCTGTGTATGTGCTCGATAACCTTAAGAACTACTGCATCGATTTTTATGAAACAAGTTTTGTTTGTTAGGGGATTTATGTAGAAATTTTGTAGGCTAGGTATTAATTCATAACAATTGGTTTTATATTAAATTATTTACGTTAATTGCTCTCAAAATGCGTCAACATGGCTGCTCATCATATGGTGATCGGCGATCGAAACGCTTAGCGCCATCTCTTGAGCAAACAAACAAACATAAGCTAATTCTACTTCATCTTAATAGCTGAGTAAATTTGCAAGAACATTGTTTCTCACATGGCCAACTGTATGTTGCCTGTTCTAGAGTTAGCGATCCTAGAAATTTATACATTTGCAGTAAAGATGCAACAACATTAAAATGTCGTTTATAAGGAAGTACTCAAGACTTAGTTGTAGTCCAAAAACTTCCATTAATTTTTTGACATTAAATAAATGTTTTTTAAAATTTACCTATACTGTATTTTTATTTCATGATTTAAAAAGCCCAGGCAACGCCGGGCGCGGGTTTGCTAGTAACATATATTATGTATAGCTTGAGAAAGTAGTTTATACATATGTTCTTTATGATTAAAACAACGGTCCAATGTACAATATATAATTTGATTGCGAATATTATAAATCAAAGCATTCCACATAGCAAACGTATTATAAGGAAAGAAAGCCTCAAGAAAATTTGAGATTCTAACAGTAGGACAAATTTTAAGCTTGCGTGTTTCCCGAATATTCTCAGCATCCAACAAACTGCATAGAGTGTTGAATAGTAACCAAAGCACAACAAAGCTCCTTAAGTCTAGCAAAATTACTGACAAAGTTAAACGTTAGAATGTCATACCTAATATATTCCTCAGTAATAGAGGCCATTCTAGGAATATTAAGTACAATTCTCAGAACATCATTATAAGATGTTTGAATTCTTTCTTTTAATTTGAATCTTTGGAGCCGCAGTCACAACACAATACCATATCCCACCTTTGCAACCAAAACACTCTTGATAACTTTAATTATTTCATGCTTTGTTAATATTTCCTTCAATCTTGCGAATAAAAATCTAAGTTTCATTAAATCAATCAATAACGATTGAATATTCTCTGCAAAAGACAGCCTATTATCGAATATCACGCCAAGCACTTTACAAGTAAAAGGAGTACTATGGTTTACTCTGTCCATGACTAAAATATCCGTTTTGTCATTATTAAACTTGAGACCCTGCACGCCAGAGAACATACGATTATTGATGTTCTCTTATCGCATATTTGTATCAGGTCGTTGCATGTCAAATGTCGGATTTGGAGGTGGGTTACGCGCTTCAGCACGGTTTTCACGTTTAGTAGCAAGTACCCATAACAGAGTGATACATTCCCAGAGATAAACCTATCAGCGACCAGCTGCCTGAAATTCGCATGTCTGCGATGATATTTAATAGCGTTTGAACCCAAGCGAAGATAGTCATGACTTCATACGAATTACGTGTGATAATGCATTAAGAGTTCAGGTTGAATCGCACTGCATCCAACGCCTCACGAAACATCAATAAGGTATTCGGTGTAGGCACCATAAACGAACGTACTGTCCAACGTTGGTTTCGAAAATTCCGGGCGGGAGTGATGGACCTGGCAAATGAGCCACGCGGCAGACCGCCCAACGTGTTGAATGACGCTGATCTGAAGCGATCTGTGGAAAAGGACCCGTCAGAATCTGTTCGGAACCTTGCAGGGGATCATGCTGTATCAGCGTCGACTATCAGTAGACGCCTTAGGACCATCAGCAAGGTGAAAAAGCAGGACAAATGGATCCCACATGAACTTACGGAAAACTAAAATGAGCGTCGGTTGGAAGTATGTACGGAATTGCTTTTGCGCCATGAAGAAGCGGGGATTCTTGATCGCATTGTCACCTAAGACGAGAAGTGGCTCCTATACGACAATCTATAGGAAACGGTCAGCACAGTAGCTGGATGCTGATGAACCCCCGCGACAGTTCCCTAAACCCCCGTTACACCCCAGGAAGCTCAAGGTTACTGTTTGGTGGAAGATCCGTACTCTCCGGACTCTCCCCTACCGACTACCATCTTTTCCAGAGCCTGGACAATTTTCTCCGGAGGAAAACATTCCTAACCCAATCAGATCTCAAAAACCAATTACGGAAGTTTATTGAGTCCCATAACCATGGACTCTATCGGAGAGGGCTCGAGAAGCTGCCAAATCGTTGGCAACAATGTTTGGATTGCAAGGGGGGTTATTTCGAATAGCACGTGTGAAAGTGTCCTTTCTAGAGGGCCATTACAGATGACCTCTGCAATCCGACATTTGATATGCAACGACCTGATAAGTTATTTCAAGATGCTCCTCTGCACGGCTGAAACCTTTGTCAGACCAGTTCAGCCGCAGTATCGTACATCAACTCTCTTGAGGGGTTTGTTTCTAGGTGGGTTTGCTTGTAGCCTGTATTGCATCCAAGAACGCAACAATTACTCTACCTTTTACGACTGTAATTAAAAATAAAAAATATTATTAAATGAAAAATATTAAGCAACAATATTATAAATAGGTTAGTATTTTGCTGTAATGTTTTTACAAGCAATTTCCATGCCGTTTACACGAAGACTCGCTACGACATTGTGCCATGTACTTTACATGATAAAATACAGGGCGTATACACACGTTGAACTATCATAGAAAATTTATTTTCCGTTCTACAAGATTAAATTTCTGTACTAGTCGTCACTCTTTCTGTACACGATCTATCTAAGTAACTTCCTGTAATAAAGCTTACACTTCTATGCTTAACCTTCTATCAATCAACATGGTGTACGTGCCTAACTCATTTCAAAACCATTCATTTAACATATCCCAATTGTACCAACATTAGATATAAAAAAGACAAAAAAAATAACACCGCCAAGTTAAAAAAAACAAAACATCCACCATATAACATTAAAGGTCGTACCAGCTATAGACTTAAGTCTCAATAATAACCAATTTATATTTAACAACAAAATAAATACATGAACAGAAGGTTACCTATGGATAATCCATTATCACCTATCATTGCCAATATTTACATCAACTACATGGAACATCAACTTTTAAATTATTCACAATACAAACAAAATATCAAAATTTGATGTAGAACATATTTTAACATCACCAATAATTCAATAATAACAATAGTACAACAATTAGAAAATACCCTTTCCCTTTCACTATCAATAATATGGAAAAAAGCCACATTCTTTTGCTCAAAGGCATTATATATTATCAAAGTTGACAAAAGTTAAAATTCGAAATATATGACAAACCCACAAAAATTAATAATATCCAACATTATTTATCTGAATATTTCTTTTTGATATGCGATTTTCAAAAGATGCTGATTAAAGTTCAAAATAGCAAACAAAGTAAAAACGTTGAATATTTATTTCTGGGGAATACATTCTGTTGAAGTTAGACTTTTTATTCTTTGAAGATATCACTTTGAAAAGATTGACAAGGAATGCAATATTACATATCCAAATTCAGTTTCTCTATTGTCAATGTGTTAAAAATTATATAGGGTGTTTCATAATTGGTGTCCCGTCTTTAGGTCCAAATAACGACTCAAGGGGAACAGATTGGGGGAAAATGAATATTGATTATTTGATTTTAATGTCCCCTAATTCAGAATAAAAACATTTCGCGTCCCTGGGGGTGAAGGGGTAAATTTTGAAAATTTTAATTTTGTAGGGGTAGTGGTTAGACCCCATGTGTATTTAGAAAGTTGTAGAGCATCATGTAAAATTGGGTTTAGACAAAAACCCGGTGAAAAAATCTCATCCCCTGCCCTTTATCGAGTGGGTAAAGTGAAAAGTATGGCTAGCTAATGTGGACAAAAACAGAAAAACTCATAGAATGCAGTTCCATTTCCCATGTACAGTTTTCAAATTTCATAATGTATTTCATGGGGGGGAAAAGCCCGCTCGAGTTTATTATCTTTTCGGGGTAACGACTCATTCATTCTCATTAATTTTCCAAATGTACGCCCTACTGTTTTCTAATAAGTATGGTTTTTGTCCACATCGGCTAGCCATACCTTTCACTTTACCCACTCGATAAAGGGGGCAGGGCATGAGATTTTTTCACCGGGTGTTTTGCTAAACCCACATTTTACATGATGCTCTACAACTTTCTAAATAACACATGGAGGCTAACCTCTACCCCTACAAAATTAAAATTTTCAAAATTTACCCCTTCACCCCCAGGGACGCGATATGTTTTTATTCGGAATTAGTGAAAATCAAAACCAAATAATCAATATTCATTTTCCCCTCACCTGTTCCCCTTGAGCCGTTATTAGGACCTAAAGACGGGACACCAATTGTGAAACACCCTGTATAGCATTTGCAAAATATTTGCATCATAACCAATTTGGTTTAACATAAGGAATAGACAAGCATAATTTAAAAAGATATTTTGAGAAACAGCCAGACACATAACAGATAGCATTGTCCTCTGTCAATATATACAGGGTCGGGACACATTCATATGACCTCCTGCTAGTATCCGGAATATCCACCTTTGGCGGCAAGCACAGCAGCTAGTCCACGTGGTAGAGAGTCAATAAGTCCTCAGAAGGTGGTTGCAGGAATCTGGGACCATTCGGCGATCAGTGCATCCCGTAATTCCATCACCGTGCGTGGTGGAGGGTCCAGCTTGCGGACATGGCGATCGAGATAATCCCACAAATGCTCAATGGGGTTGAGGTCCGGGGAGTTTGGTGGCCATGAGAGTAGCTTGAATTCATTCTCATGCTCCTCGAACCAGTCGTGGACAATTTTGGCAGTATGGCAGGGAGCATTGTCCTGTTGAAAGGTGCCATCACCTTGAGAAACACTGTCGACATGAAGGGGTGTATCTGGTATGCGACGATCGTCAGGTAACGAACAGTATTCAGTGAACCCTCCAGCGGTATCAGTGGACTTAGTCCAGCCCCACAAAAACATCCCCCAAACAGTCACACCTCCCCCACCAGCCTGTCATCTGCCAACGATGGTGTCGCGATGCCTGTTCTCAGATGCTTCCCGGCGAATTCTCCATCGTCCGTCCACTCTGTTCACCAGAAACCGCGACTCGTCAGAGAAAGCAACCCTTTGCCACTCGGCCAAGATCCAATTGCGATCGTCCATTGCGAATTGGAGGCGTTTTCGGCGATGCACAGGCATCAACATGGGTGCTATTACCATAGGCCTGCCTGCTCCGGAGCCCCAACCTTAAGAGGGATCGTTGCACCCTCTTGGTGCTGACATGCCTAGTGGCCCCACTGTTCATTTGCTGTGTCAGTTGCTCAACAGTGGAACGCCGAATGGTCTTGGCCAGGCGTCGTAACCGACCCTCGCCTCTGGGAACGATGCGCGTGGGGCCCCACAGTTACCTCTTCGGTTGCTCGAAACTGTCTGGTTCGTCCAGTCGCGGTAAACCTTCACAACGACAGCCCTAGAGCAGTTCACAAAGGTGGCCGTTTTTGAAATGCTGTCCCCGTTGGCCCGATAGCCAATGATCATCCCCTTTTGGAGCTCCGACAGGTCACTTACTCTGCCCATGACTGCGACAATTGCTATTAAAATTTAAATAAAACTTAACTTCTTCCCTGAATATAAAGAAAATAATTAAATAACTAAAATTATATAGGACTAGTTGTTCCCGCAGCTCCGCTCATGTAAAACTCAGAATGGAGAAAGACAGGGCCAAAAAAAAAGTTCAAATACTGCAGTTAAAGTTCAAATTTATTTCTATTTAATCAACAACAACAACCAAATAGGCGAAGGAAAATTCGAAATACGTAATTTGCCACTTTCAAAGAGTTTCGTAACCGGAGTTAGGGTTGCCACCTTTGTCAAACAAAATATCTCCATCTAATCTAATTAATAATTTTTCAGAGATTTTTTCAATTTCTTTGTAATTTAATTTTTCTTTTGAATTAAACATTGTAAATTGTGCAAATGAACTATTATCAAAATCATAGTATCTTTTTACACAGGCTGGTGTACTTTCTCTTACGACCAGAAGTGGCCACCCTGTATCCATGGTATCGATTTGAATTCTTACTGAAATCGAAACCTTCAAAGGACTTGCAAGTTCCACAGTAACGGCTGCAAAACCGGAGATTGAAACTACAGAAAAAGAGAGGTGGCAAAAAAAAAAAAAACGGGATCTCCAGCCCAACACAGGAGAGGTGGCAAAAAACCCTAGTCGAAATATTTTTTATGAAGAATACTTTTAGCTTCAAAGGGTAATATTTAACCCTAGTGCGATTTAAAACATTCGTGCGACATCTATTGGCAAGTTTTTGAAGACAGGGTTGCCAAGTTGATGGTTTGCCACTTTTTTTGGTGGATTTTTTTCCTGACAGTGGATAACAAGTAGAAAAATATTTTTAGCGGTAAAAATAGTGGAAAAAATTTTCCAAGTTGTTTTTTTTTTTTTTTATTCAGCCAATCAGAAGTTTTATAAATAATGTTTTTGGTATTTGCGATCCGGACACGTTGCGTCATCAAGAGTCACCAGTACAATAGTTGCAATTTGAAAAGCACTTACGCCAATGGTCGCTTTAAGCCACATCATATTGCTTTGATTGGTCAGTGAGGATTGATAATAGCATATATAAACCCAGCATAATCGGGTGTCCCATACAAAGCCTTGCACTTTCCGACGTTAAGGTTCAACTTCCAGCAGTTAAACCAGTCTTCGAACTGCTTCAAGGCGCACTGCAGCCAAGTGATAACGTGAGCCGGCTGGTGTGCCCATGTCATAATGGCAGTGTCATCCGCATAAAAATACAGATTATAATTGTCGGGTTTCGGGAAATCATGTACAATGTAATTAAATAGCACAGGCCCGAGGACAGAACCCTGAGGGACACCGGCCTTTACAACACGGGGTGTGGAAAGATCTTCTCCAACTTTGGCTTGATAGGATCTGCCGTCAAGAAAGGACTTCACCATCAAAATCAAGTGCAAGGCTTTGTACCTCAATAGGAAGCTCAAGCATCCCTCAGATTCTCTTGTTCTGTTCAATAAGAAACTGGACTGGGTGGACAACTACAAGTATCTGGGAGTTATCATTGACTCACGACTCTCATGGAACCAGCATATGTCCTATGCTCTGAATAAAGCGAAGAGGGCTAAGTACAGTATCATAGCTCTCATGGGTCGCAACAGCGCCCTCAGCATTGACAACAAGCTACTTCTGTACAAATCGATTATCCGGACCATACTCCTCTATGGCATGCCTGCGTGGGCGACTATCTGTAAAACCACATGGAGTGAACTACAGTCATTCCAGAATGTTACCCTGAGGACCATTGCCCAGCTGGACAGAAGGACGGTGAAAAACCAATCCATCCACTTGGATTTAAACATGGCCCATATCGGAAAGTTTATACAGGATCTCCTTTTGATTATGATACAGAAGATGAAGACTCACGACAATAAGCTTGTGAAAGGGATACTGAAGAACTCAATGAATATGAACTGGCATACGAAGTATCGTAAACCGAGGCACGTTCTTGACATCAATTTTGAAGATATTAGCAACGTCTCTTTCCCAGACTACTGGAAGATGTGATAATCTTATTTCTCCTTGTATTTTTTTATTATTTCGCTTGTTTTTTGTTTCTGACAATCGTCAATCTTATTTTCTTTTTTGTATAATATGGAAGACCGCTTGGGTTGGTTAGGCTTCTTGACTACCTCAGTGTATTTCATTTGGAGTTTAGTCTGGTTGGATGAGCTTTGTGAAAGCGCTGCTTTCGTCCCATCCTAACAAATGTACACTTCACTGTTCGATTGTCGATTGTCGATTGTCGGTGTCCCATACTGACTGAAGGCGGAGACACACATGCACGGTTTACATCCGACTAGCTGTCGCATGCGACTCTGGAACGACTACTTCCGGTCTCAAACGGCCAGTCGCAGGAGTCGTGCGACTAGTTTTTCAAACTTCAGCTCTGTCCGACTTTCACGCGACTGGTCGTTCACGATAACCAATCAGGTTGCGAGAATATACACGATTAGCATCATGGGAAGTGACCGCTCTAAATTCAAAAAAAGAAAATGGAGGCATCCATGGAAACTCCATGTGCAAGTTTTGATGAAAATCTAATAAATGAAGTGGAGAAACATCCACTCCTGTATGATACGTCTTGTAGGGACTACAGAGATAGAAGTAAACGTGAACTGGTATGGCGTTCTATCTCTCAAACTGTCGGTCGTTCAGGTATGTTTTATTAATTTAATGATTTTACATTTTTGGGTATATGTGTATTAAACCCGCTACTCCGTAGAACTCGGGCTTAAGATGTGAGCTTACAGTGTAGCGGTGCGGATAACCAACTCTTTAGTAACGGATAACGCGGAATGTGCATAAGAAATTTATCTGAAAGTATATGTTGCTAGTGTATTAACATTTCCTTAAGTTCTATCTTTATTTTCCGCAAGTTTTAACGAATCCTGAATTAGTATGAACCTTGGTATACTAAAATACACATATACCCATATTTGTTATCGCGATTTCATTTTTTGACATTTGTAACTTAATAGCTTATATTTCGCATATAATTTAGTCAACGACTGCGAGTACAGGTGGAAGTATTTTCGAGACAAATACGTCAAAGAAATTAAAAAAGAAAAAATGGGTCCAAGTGGCACTGAAGGCAAGAAAAAGCAGCGATGGTGCTATGTGGATTGCCTTCATTTTTTTAAAACCCCACATTGCACACAGGAGGTAATGTAAAAATATTCAGTAAAAAAATATGTAAGAAAATAAAAAATATAGTAAGAAAATGAAATGTGAACTTTTAAAGTAAAAAAAAAAAATAAGTGTTGTCAATATCTCTTATAGGAATACCTTTTAAATAATACTAAATATATTTAGTAATACTTGGTCTATTATTGGATTAATTTTTATGTTCACATTCACAATGATTATGAGAAAATATTTATTTATAATATTATAATGACTATTTCTATATTTATTTTTTATATATTTTAATGAATATTTATATGTAATATTATAATGAATATTATACAAATATATATAATAATTAATTTTGTTTATTCAGCACAACAGGGAATTTTCAGATCATTAACACCTGTCCAGAATCTACTGAACTAGAGACTACTTCAAGCCAATCACCTGTTTTTTGGAATTCTAATGACCCACCAAATGAAGTTTTTTCACCATCAACTTCATCCACACAAATATCCGATATAAGTTTTGATGAAAGTAGTTCTTTAATTCACTCACCCAATACGGATAAGGAATTATTTTGTACAGGTAAATTTGAAAGTCAATGATCTCCCTCAAGATTTTTAAAACTATTAAGCTTGATATTTAACTTAAGACTTCTCCAATTTTTTTAATATCAATATTGAGCTTGAAATAATTGCAATTATTTTATAAATCCTTATTTTAGGCAAAAAGAAAGCGAGCTCAGAATAGTGAAGATGAATTAATAGAGGCATTAAAAGAAAATGCCTCAACTTTGTCTGCTCTTCAAACAAGAAAACAAAGTAGAGCTGAGCTTTTTTTACTGAGCCTGGTGGACAGAGTTGATTCTTTATCTGAGGATGCTCAGGATGAATTCGAAATTCAAACACTCTCTTTATTACATAAACTTAAAAAAAATTCTGTAAATTAATTTAATGTTCCAATGACTTATCATACAAATAAACAGTGCATCAAATTTTTATTGTAAATTCATTTTTCAATTTCAGTTCATTCTTACAGAAGTTTCAACAAATACAGAATTTTCAATTTTTGCTAATACAGATCACAATTCTCGGAAAGAATGCTGCCACGAGACTTCTCCTGCTGCAGATATGAAGTATGATACAAATTTGTCTCTAATAGCTGCAGCATCTTGGGAATGTGTATTTGACCCAACATTTGTTACAGACTGCAAAATACTGCCGTTACTGGTACGCCATTCCCCTAGCTGAATTGCACCAAAACCATTTATGCTGTCTGCATAACCTGTTGGCGCATATTTTTGAGCTGTTTCTTGAGAAGCAAAATTATGCAAACAACAAGCAGCTTTGGTTAAAATTTCAGCATTTTCAGGAGATGTTGACATAGGCCTGTGAAAAATACGCCATCTATAAAAATTCCATAAAAATAAGGTTTAAAACTTATTCTATTTTTAAATATATAATGGAAGAGAAGTAAAATTATAATAATAGATATAACATTCTAAATAAACAAACCTTGAAGCTAAAATACCAAAAGCATTTTCAATTGTGTTTCTAGCTCTTGATAGTCTGTAGTTAAAGATGCGCCTAATATCCGTTAAATTCCTTCCTGGGAAAGGGCGCATGAGATATGTTTTTAACGGAAATGCCTCATCAGCTACAAACACATGATTCTGGATGAAATCGGTTCCTGGCAATGGCTTTGACATAGGAATATGCAGGGTACCATTTTCTAATGCTCTCCCAAAAGCTGAAGATTTGAACGTTCCTCCATCACTTTGCCGCCCTGCTCCTCCGACATCAATTAGTGTGAATTCATATCTTGAATTACAAATTGCAAGCAATACTATACTATGGAATCCCTTGTAATTATAAAAAACTGATCCTGCATTAGGAGGGGCCTATATATACAAATTAGAAAAATTAATTAAAAAATTTAAATATAATTTAATCTTAATTAATGTAAATTTTTGTTTATTAAAAATTCCAACAAATTAAAAATAATTATTAAGACAAAAGATTTAAAATATAAAAAATAACTCTCAGACAAAAGATTTCAAATTAATTCTTTAGTGTTTAGGAAATAAGCTAATCCTTTTTAAAAGTGAATGTATTTGCATCATTGAGAGTGTTATTGCAGCATATTACTGTGCAAAATAAAATATTTAAAGAATATTTATAAAATTAAAATTTAATACAAGTTTGATGCATAGATGCATACATGCAAAGATACAAATTTTGATATACATAGATGCATTAGATATAATTTTGGTGTAAGTAAACTTGTTGCATCACAAACCAGTAAATATCTCAAATTGAAAATAGTTATCAAAATTATTAATTAAAGTATGTTATTTAAATTAATAACTTTGTTCAACATCTTATCAATCTAATATGGGTTTAAAATGGATTATTTTTATGTACCCTCAATGCTTTTTTAATTCATCATAAATTTTCAATCTTATTAATAATAACATTTGCTTGTTATAACATTCAAATTTAATGGTTAAATCCGATTTGAATTTATTTTTGTTTTACACTAAAAATCAATGATATGTATTTCAAATACCTGGATTTGAATATGTTTCCCATCCAAAGCGCCTAGGCAATTGGGAAAATTCCATTTTAATCGGTACTCTTCTGAAATTTCAATAAATTTGGAAACAGTTGGGACTTGCAAATACAGAGGCTGAAGCATTTGCCAAATAATCTAAAATTGAGACGAGATTGTAAATTAAAATACTATTTTTAAACTGACATAATCGCTTTTTCTATTTTAAATCAGACATAATCACTTGGCAAGTTTTTGATATAATTGATCTAGCTGTCGAAATTCCAACTCGATAGCTGAATGCCAGAGAAATTATTGAATCTCCAGTTGCCAAGAACCTAGCATAAAAAACTATTTATTTAAAAAAATAATAATAAATGCGAATACCAAATTTGGTATATTATAATTCTTTTAGTTTCATGCTTATTAAACTCACCGCAGGGTTATAGATAATCGAACGGCAGGCTCGATTGACCTTCTCCAGAAAGTGATTTGTTTTTGTAATTTGCTTCCTAGGAGTGTTAATAATTTCTCGAAGCTCACTGGTGTCATCCTAGAATTTTACATTTATTATTTTTATTTATAATAATAATAATAATTATCATTACTAGTGACACTACTCTCTTATTGTCAATCGTCATTCATTCTGCTTACCTGAAATACATGAAGAAACTTTCTTCGTCTCCTAATATCATCTCCCTAATAAGGCGATGATATTCCCCGAAAGCATTTCTTCGACGAAATATATCACGGACCCATCTTCTTTTACAAGTCATTCTTCGTTTGCGAGCCAATAATAATAAAATTAATCTTTGTTGAATTAATAATAACTTGTATTTTTGACGCGTAATTGAATCCATTTTGGCGGAAATGAATACAGTTTCCTGTGTGACTGCAGCGCTATCACGGACACAATTTGAGTTAAAATGCTTGTCGGTTGAAAGTCGTGCGCGCGGAAGTCGGAAATGTGTGTTTTGCTAGTCGCATGCACTCTGGTGTCGCTTCAAGTCGGATGAAAACCGTGCGCGTCAAAGTCGGATATGTGTGTTGGCACCTTGACTGTACAGCAACGACACAGGAAGGTTTCACTCGACGGACGATCCATCATCAATTATTAAGGTAATTCACAATGTGTTTCTTTATTGCTTTTCATGAAATTAAGATATTTGTTTAGATCATCTTAATTTTAGATTTTCGGCTAAATTGAATTAGTACTGCTAATGATAATGAAGTTTTAAGTTTTAAATATATGAGGTTTTTAATGTATATTATACGGTAAGGTCGTTTGAATTTCATCCGGACAGAATGCAACTGACCCCCCGCCCCCGCCCCTCCTCTCGCATTATATTTCTAGAAACTAGAAAATCATCCGTCATGGGAAAAGATAAAGAGAATAAACATACGCAAAAGTACTGCAAGAAATGGAAGGCGGATAACAACATAAAAGGTAAGCTGTTACTAGCAACATTGATTAGCCTAAAAAGGTAGCCAAGGCATTTATGACCGTATATTATTTCAGGATGGATATGGCCAGACCCATGTGGAGATGTTCATTCAGCTTATTGCAAATATTGTAAGGTGAAGTTGCTAGCACACAAGGCTGATTTGATTAAGCACTCCAAATGCACTAAACATATGAACCAAGTAATGTTTGAGAAAATCGTGTCACCATATTCCATTTCAACCAGATCCAGTATTTTCCCAAAAACAGAAAAGAGCTGAGTTGAAATTGAGTGTTTTTATCGCAGAACATACCTCTATCAAGTGCATAGATCACTTGGGGGAACTTATATAAAACATTCAACCAGACGCTTGAACTCCACTGAAGATTCATCGTACGAAACGTACAATGATTCTGAAAAATGTGATCGGACCTATATTGTTAGAAAAATTAATCAAAGATTTAGGTGACATGCCATACTCCTTGATAGTTGACGAAAGTACAGACATTTCAAATTGCAAAGTCCTTTGCGTGATGTTAAAATTTTTCTCAACAAAGTGCAGAAGATTAATTACTACATTTTACAGACTAATTCAAGTTGTTCATGCTACTGCTGATAGAATCTATGATGCTTTAACATCAACAATGAAAGCAGATGAATTAAAAATTGAAAACGTAATAGGCATCGGTGTAGATGGGGCTAATGTTATGATTGGTGCCCATCATTCCTTAACTTCACTCTTGAAGCAGTAAGGTACCTGATCTTGTAATCATCAAATGCATTTGCCATTCTCTACATCTATGTGGAGAGAAAGCGTGCGAGTCCTTGCCTAGGCAGTTGGAGTATTTGGTGCGTGAAGCACAATTATTTTTCTCATAGTCCCAAATGAATCTGTCAATATAATGATCTATACCAGGCATCGAACAACAACCAAGTTCCAGTAAATATTCCAAAAATTAAGTGGCACGAGATTGTTGGCCAGAATAGCTGCTGTTACCACAATTTTGAACCAGTGGGATGAATTAAAGTTGCTGTTTAGATTGTCAGTAGAAGATAAAAACTTTGCAGCTGAACAGTAATTTAACATTATAAACACTCCTGCCTACAAGGCTTATTTACTTGTGTTGAAATTTGCTCTTAAACAAGTTTGTGAAGTGAATGCTTTGTTTCAGAGCAACTACATAGATCCTGCCAAACAAATTTGACGACATGCTGATGATGTTTAAATCTTTGCTTGAAGTAATAGTTGTTCCTACGCATCTTGAGCGAGTTTGTGACAAAGATTTGATTAGTTTTGAATTTCAGTCAAAACTGAAGCATGCCGAATCAATCTATCTAGGATATAGCTGTGAACAACATCTTAATGACATGATTCCTGGAGAAGTAAAACACATACGGGAGAGAAGCAAGCTTTTTCTTGTGAAGCTAATAGTAGAAATTCGTTCTCGTTTACCGACAAACATTTCCCTTTTACAGAAAATCTCTTGTCTTTCACCCTAAAGCAGCTACATCTCAATCAAAATCAGAAATTGGTCCCTTGGTTTGTGACCTGTTTGGGCGTTCAGTAACGATGTGGACGAAATTGAAGCTCAATGGAGAAATCTATCACACAAAAGCTGGTCTTGCATCAAAGAAACGACTGCTTTTTGGAGTGAAGTAAGGGAAGATTTAGATGCTGCTGGCAACAAGCGTTTTGACAAAATAGCTCTTGTTGGACTGTGTGCATTGAGTTTGCCCATTTCAAATGCAAGTGTTGAAAGAGCGTTCTCTGTATATAACGACGTAAAAAATAAACTGAAAAACAAGGTAGCACTTGATAATGTGCAGTCTATAATGATGGTGAGGAGTTACCTGAGTTCTTATTACGTTTGAGCCAAAAAATGAGATGTTTGTAAAATTTAATGTATCTATGTACACTTTTCTACAACAAAAACATTAAAAAAAGTCAGTCAAGTACACAAGCTTTAAAGTGTGCTGCATTCATAAATGTATTTTTAGTCAATAAATTTTGTATCAGATTTTTAAAGAAATTTTGTGTGGTTAATGCATTATATTTATCTATATTCATTAATGATTACAATCTTAATTATACTGTATAACCAAATTCATAAATGGTGGAATTTTTAATGTTTTTTTTTTTGTTAGCATCGTGGAAAATTGGTGGTGTTGATTGGCTGGAATGGTGGAGAACCTGGTGGCCGACTTGGCAACGCTGTTTGAAGAACGCATGGCATCAGTGTTTGTATTTACCCGTTGGAATGTGATAGTTTCCCACAGCAAAAAGTAGTCTAAATGTTGATCCAGATTGTTAAGCTAAAACCGTCACGTACTTCCATTTGCTTCCTGCGTACGTATTTGTCTCATTCTCTAAGCATTTCTTGAGTCCTGAGAAAAATTTGACCTCTTGCGAGAAGGCAAATCTCTTATCTGGCGACATCTGTTGACAAGTTTAACTACTGCTGCGCGAAGTTACATACTCGTAGCTACATCTGTTGGCAAGTTTAACTTCCACACCATTGAGCCGTTTAGGTATTTTCCCGTGGGAATGAGACAGTTTCACGCAGAAAAACGTACTCTAGTTGAAGACCCTGACTATAAGTTATAACCATACTAAGTTTCATCAAAATCCGTCCAGTACCACGGACACGTTAGAGTTTTATTTTATAGGTAGATAGATAGATCGATAGATAGAAAATATACAAAATTTATATAATTTACAAAATCTACCAATATTGAATGAGCAGGTTTGCTCATGAGACTTTGGTTTAAAATCTAAATTACACTTAAATCGCTTATTTTAAAATACAACCAACAGATGATAAATATAAAAATAAAATAAATACAAACCAATAATTTCAACAAAAAAAATCAAGTCTAATACAATATTCAGAATTCAAAAGATAGTATAAAATATAAAATTTTTTAAATCCAATGTAAGCTTTAATTTAAATAAACTCAAATAATTTAGGAAAACCAGAGGCAACAATAACTATCAGTAGTGAATTGGAATTAGAAGAAATTCTTTCGCCAATAGAGAATGCTGCATCAACCAATTCTACAAAAAGGAAAGACAAAATGAAATATCAGTAGATTTTAGCATCAGTGAAATAACGTCGATACCTAGTACTAGTTTTCCTTTATCTGTAGGACACTCATCCTGTTCAGGACTGTTTACTCCGCGGAAAATAAAGCAAGAAAATTATTAAACACAAATCAGGTTTAAATATTTTGACTAAAAATTAAAAAAAGAACTTTCCTTCTTAAGAATAAAAAGCAATCTTTCAGAAGAATTTTAAAGTCTACCCAAATCTACTCAGCATTTTTTCTTTCTCAAAATGGCAATTGCCAAACAAAAGGAAAAAGGTAGGAAACGGAAAAACTCGTACAAGCACTTTGCCATTTCTTGATTATATACAGAGTGGGGCAGAGAAACTTGATTATTTTAATTAGGCGCCCTGAAGCGACGGATGCTCCGAGGAGGATTGGGATATGCACATTCGAGAGGGATGGACGTAAAGTTGTTGCTCCACTTGGTTTAGTTAGCATCATGGAGTGGACGAAAGTGGATCGCGCCTTCGCTGTTGAGGCATCCTTTTCGAACGGTCGTACAATCATCGCCAAGCAACGTGCATTCCGTACTCATTTCAATATTCCGCCCCATTGTCGTATTCCTGGTCGGCAATCGATTGTTGCATGGGTTAACAACTTCAGGGATACTGTGATGTGAAGGAAAAATAAGCTGGGCTTCCACGAACAGCAAACTAGAAAGAGCAGAACAAAACTTTCGAGTTCGATTAACGCAGTGTCTTGAGAATAATGGACGCCATCTGCCTAATATCATCTTTAAAACTGTGTAAACATAAAATTTAAATGTTGTACTTGATGTTGCTCAAAGAATTAAATATATACTTTTTTTATAAGATTCATTATTTTACACACGTTGTATTGTATGGTGTATATATTTATAATTTCATATCGTCCATTTTACAATACAATTTTTATTATTGTTTAGATAGATATATTTCGTCCTTTCGGACATCATCAGTATTTTTATATCTATCTAAACAATAATAAAAATTGTATTGTAAAATGGACGATATGAAATTATAAATATATACTTTTTTTAAATTGAATTTCTAATTAAGCAATTTGCTCTGCCCCACATGTTACAAATTTTTGTAGAGTAATAATTCTGGGTTCGTACACTTGATCGAAGATAAAATTCCATGACTTTTCCAAAGCTTTTCCAAATCCAGTCTTATGTCTTCAAAAAATATCATATTTTTGTCTTGTACTTGCAGCAACATTCAATAATTTCTAGTCTATTTTAATGTTGGAAAGTCCTCCAATGGAACCAACATGATCAGTAATCATTATTCTTTGTGCGACTAATGTTTTTTCTGTCATTCTCCACTGCAGTGTTCTTGTTAATTGAAAACCCTGTTTCCATTGTTGCCTGACCATGACAAAGTAACGGCAACTGTTTAATGAGATGCCAAACTTTATCATATATTTAATTCTTTTCCATTTCATCAAAAAATAACGCATCTAAATAGGTCAAGGCACTTTCTTTACATTACACTGTCATACATGATTTTTCTTTACGGTACTTATTACACCTGTTTTAACATCTGTTTTTCACACTGATTTCAAATATGAAAGCGGTTAGCCTGTATCACATCGCATTCTAAAGAAAACTGCCAATATATTATACATATACATAGTGTACTGGTAAAATAATACTAAATTGGAAAGCAAAGTTTGTGTACGTCATACATTAAAAATGTACGACGTTTATAACGTCAAGCATTGGCAGATGATGAATCATGTATCAAGAATTAAAACTTTCAATCCAAGAATTAAAACTTTCACTTCGTTGCTTGCCTCATTGCCTGGTACAAGCACTAATGTTGTACAGGTATTAGCAATTCCTTGTTAACCTTAAATACATATTCACTCGTGTGTACTTCTTTTCTTTGTGTTATTTTTTTTCAGATTTATAAGTTATTTGCTATGGCTTTAAGAAGCTGCATAAATTCACCCGATTTATTCTGCTATGTGTGTGGCTACTTTACTGATCGCAATCACCGAAAGACGATGACGCCGTTATTGAAGAAAGCATACGAACTTTACTTTGACTCGAAGGTTGATGATGCAGACAAATTGTGGAAACCAAACACCGTTTGTTGCATTTATGCGATTACCTTGTCGGGCTGGTTACGAAAGTCACCAAAACATAAGGCTATGCGTTTCGGAGTGCCAGTCATATGGCGTGAACCCAAAAATCATTTTGATGATTGTTACTTTTGTCTGACAATTATAAAAGGATTTTCTTTTAAAACTCGCAAATCCGTGACTTATCCTAACATCTAATCAGTTTCCAAACCAGTGCCTCACGATCCAGTGAAATGTCCAGTTCCAATTGCCCCCAGATGAGTACTCGCTTGATGCAGACAATTCCTCGCAGAGTGAAAATTCAGCAAACCAAACCAGTGGTACTGACTCAGATGATGATTACATTCCGGAGAGTGATGTCATTCACCAAGTTTGTAATACTGAACTATCTGATCTGATACGCGATCTCGCACTGACAAAGGGGCAGGCAGAACTGCTTGCTTCACGATTCAAAACAGTGGAATCTTTTAGCTCCCGGTACAACGATATAGCAGTTTCGTTTCAGACACAAAGAGCTCATGCAGTACTTCACTTCTGAGAATGATATATGCTACTGCAACGACGTAAACGGCCTTATGGCCCATCTTGGCCATAAGCATAAACTCAACGACTGGCGTCTCTTCATCGATTCGTCCAAAGCCAGCCTTAAGGCTGTGCTGCTGCATAATGGCAATTTATTGCCATCAATTCCTGTTGCCTACTCCACGCAGCTGAAAGAGACATATGACAACATGAGTAAAATTTTAAAGATAATAAAGTATCATGAGTACAAGTGGAGAATTTGTGGAGACTTGAAGGTAGTTGCGATTGTCATGGGTTTACAACTTGGTTACACAAAATTTTGTTGTTTCCTGTGCGAATGGAATAGTCGGGACAAAGAAGCGCACTATGTGAGAAAGGTTTGGCCCGCCCGGGAACGCATACAGCCTGGTGAAAAAAACGTTTTGCATGAGCCTCTGGTTCGTAAAGAAGACATCATTTTACCACTGTTACACATCAAGTTGGGCCTCATGAAGAATTTCGTAAAAGCATTAGATAAGACGAGCGATGCTTTCGCCTATCTTCGTGCTGTTCCCACAAATCAGTAATACAAAAATAAAAGAAGGCATCTTCGTAGGCCCCCAAATTCGGAAGGCGATAGCAGACACACGTTTTGAAGAACTCCTAACTGCAAAGGAACTATACGCATCGGTGGCTTTCAAATCCGTTGTCGCAGATTTTTTGGGAAATCATAAATCTGTTGACTACATAAAAATTGTGAAGCAGTGCATGAATTCCCTACAGCAGAATGGGATGTAACATGTCTCTTAAAATCCACTTGCTTGACTCGCATCTCGACTTTTTCCCTGATTGCCTTGGCGAACTCAGTGACGAACATGGAGAACGTTTCCATCAAGAAATCGCCCTAATGGAATCACGCTACCAAGGACGATGGAGTACTGCTATGCTAGCTGATTACTGTTGGTTCCTTCAATGTGATGCACCTGAAGCTAAATATCACCGGAAGTCAAGTGCCAAAAAGTATAAGCATTCCTAACTCAATCGGTTGGTTGGTTGGTTGAAATTTTAGGGCGTCGGCTACTATGGCCATTTTGCGCCCGACAGAAAGATTAAAAACCCACAGTTTATGGGCCAAAAGTTTAAAAATTCAGATGGAGAAAACAAAAAACATAAAAACGTGAATGACAAAGATGGAAAAACAATAAAAATTATGACTGAGATTTTAAAAACCATAATAAATTTAAAAAACCGACATTTTCCTCCAGGGTTTTCCCGTAATAAGAAATATTTGTATAGGTTCTGAGTAAATCATTAGTGTGTAAATGGCACTAACTGACTATAAAATATATGATTAAAATCTATTTTCTTATAAGATGTCCCCTAATAAAAACTGATGAATATGATTAGCGTGTAAATGGCACTAAATGAAACTTATATTTGATGGTCAAATATATATAATGCAAAAGCAATAAAAAGATGACTATATGAATTTAAAAACATGAATAATTTTTAAAAACAAAAATACTTTTTTAACAATCATAGGGTTATTCCCCAACAAAAACTCAAGTGATTAATTCAGCCCTAATGAGCGTCGTAATTTAGTGTGTAAAGGGCACTGAATAAGAATATGCTTAATAGTTAGCATTGCTCCACAAGAACACAATGGAGCTGGTTCTTTTTTTAGTAAATGGATGTGAGTAAGACGGCTGTGACCAATCCTAAGCCGAGTAAGAACGACATCTTCTCGCCTGTTTGTTAGACAAGGTAATGACCACGGTGTGATGGAACGCTTGACTTCAAAAAGTTTATTAGCTGGGTTAAGAGGCCAAGACTCCTGCCAAGAAGATTTGAGTTTCTTGGAAATCACCGGGTATAAATGCTCGGGGATTGACAGCAATTCAGAGATCGGTAACTGTGTAATAGCGTGTTTTGCCGCCTTATCGACTCGTTCATTTTGCTGGATACCCATGTGACTAGGGATCCAGACAAAATGAATTTTGGTACCTTGGGAATCTAGGAAATGAAGGTATTCCTGGATTCTTTTGACAAAAGGATTTTCAGAGTTGAAAGATTCCAACGATTGCAAAGCGCTCAGAGAATCAGAGAATATCCAGATGTTGGAATTTGGATATTGAAAACAGAACTCTAACGCTTTGGCTAACGCAACCAATTCCGCTGAGAAGATGGAAAACTCGTTTGGCAAATGATAGGAGAATATAGTGTTATCTATAAGGAAAGCACAGCCAACCCCGTCCTCTGATTTGGACCCATCTGTATATATGTGGAAGCCATCAGGAAGGGTTTCTAAAAAAACCTTAAAAAGTGCGTTAATTTCGACTTCCAAAAAATTTGATTTTTTCCCCCCGAATAAATTGTAATTTACATCTGGTTGGGGAAGAATCCACTGAGGGACATCTCTGACCTCTCGGCTATGCATGGCTGGAAATGAGAGGTTCAGGCTCACCAAAAGATTCTGGAACCAATTGTTGATGCTTCTATAAGTGTGATGGGGAGGGATTCTAGGTTTGCCAAATAGACAGGCAAAAGCTGGGTGCTGACTTTCACCATATATGCGAAGAGCATATTTCAGGAGGAGTTTGGCTCTTCTTAACCATAACGGGGGTTCAGAAGCATCTACATAAAGGCTCTCTACCGGACTTGTTCGGAACGCTCCTATGGCAATTCTTATGCCTAGATTGTGAACGGGGTCTAACAGCTTCAAAGTACTTTTTGAAGCAGATGCATACACAATACTTCCGTAGTCCAATTTAGATCTAACTAGAGAGCCGTATAAAAAAAGAAGCATCTTTCTATCCGCACCCCATTTGGTAGCGGAAATGGAACGCAAAACATTCATGGCTTGTAAGCATCTCGCTTTTAAATTACGAATATGTGGGAGCCATGATAATTTTCTATCAAATGTTAGACCCAAGAATTTATGTGAGTCCACCACTGAAATAGGGGATCCATAAAGTGTAAGGTCCGGGTCTGGATGGAGACCTCTCAAAAAACAAAAGTGAACGGCCCTTGTTTTTTGGGGTGAAAATTTAAATCCTACTTCGTTGCTCCAGGTTACAAGCTTGTTGATGGCCAGTTGCAGTTGACGCTCAATAAAGAACATTGAGGACCCTCGACAGTAGATGGCAATATCGTCAACGTACAGGGAATAGTTCACAGTAGATGGAAGTTGTAAACAAGCCTCATTAATAGCAATGAGGAAAAGGAAAGGACTCAGCACACATCCCTGTGGGACACCATTATCCTGTGTAAAAGGGTCTGAGTGTGTTGACCCAACGCGAACTCGGAATGTTCTATTCGCCATGAAATTACACAGGAAAGAGGGAAGGTGTCCTGTCAGGCCGTATTTATGCAAAAGTATTGCTATTCCATGCCTCCAAGTTGTATCGTAGGCTTTTTCCAGATCGAAGAAAACCCCTACGACATGTTGTCTATGTCTCTGCGCTAGATGAATCTCATGCTCCAACCGAAGAAGGTGATCAACAGTTGAGCGGGATTTGCGGAAACCGCACTGAAACCTAGACAGCAGGTGGTTTTTTTCCAGGTACCACATAAATCGGACAGAGACCATCCTTTCCAAGACTTTGCATAGACAACTGGTTAGCGCAATTGGTCGATAGTTTGAAGGACAAGAGTGATCTTTATTTGGTTTTAGAATAGCAATAACAATTGCTTCTCTCCACAAAGTTGGAATCTCTCCTAACGACCAAATGTAGTTATATAAAGCGAGCAGATGAGCATAAGCTTCTCTCGTGAGATGTTTCAGGAAAGCGTATAAGATTCCATCTGGGCCTGGTGCAGAATCTCTGGAACAACGAAGGGCAAAATGTAGTTCCCGCGAAGTAAACGGGAGATTGTATTTCTCGAGGTTTCGAGATTTAAAGTTTATAACTTGCGATTCTTCAATACGTTTTTGTCTTTGAAAGGAGGCTGAGTCATGTTTTATTTGTGAAACCTCAGCAAATGTCCTTCCGAGGATATTAGCTACCTCCTTCGGGTGAAAGTGCGTATGCCCATTTACAGTGAGAGAAGGGAGTTTATCCGGGAGTCTTTTTCTGTTTATTTTCCTAATCATGTTCCATACAGTTTGAAGAGGGGTGTTCCTATTTATGGAGGAAATATAATCCCTCCAACAGAGTTTTTTATTTGTGGAGATGATTAGTTTACAACTGGCCCTTTTCTGTTTATAAGTGATAAGATTCTCGAGAGTTGGTTGTGCGGAGAAAATGCGGAGAGCTCTCTTACGTTCTCGAACCGCTAGGGCACATTCTTCATTCCACCATGGCACTGGTATTTTCGTGGAAGAGGATCGACATTTTGGAACGGATTGTTCTGCCGCATGGAGGATGCGGGAAGTGAAATCCTCTACAGCCTCATCTACAGACGGAAAGGGTGTTTTATTCTCAAACTGCAGATGGGATTGGAAGACCTGCCAGTCTGCTTTATACAATTTCCAACGTGGTAGAGGGTTGGAAAAAGTAGAAGAACTCAGGAAAATACTTATCGGGAAATGATCACTACCATGTAAATCTGAGAAAACGTTCCAGGCTAAATTGGGTGTGAAAGATGAAGAGGATATAGATAGATCGATGCATGACACAGAGCCGTTGGCTGAGTGGAGAAATGTTGAAGAGCCATCGTTTAATAAATTGATGTTAAAAGCATTCAGAACTTTCTCTATCATATATCCTCTTTCAGAGAGCTTTCTAGACCCCCAAATGGGATTATGGGCGTTAAAATCACCCAGAATAAGGAAGGGACTTGGCAATTCACAGAGCAAGGATGATAAAGAATTTTCATCTGTATATTGATCCGGAGGTAGATACAGTGAGCATACAGTTAGAGGTGAGAGATCTTTGAATAAGACTTTAACTGCTACCGCCTGGAGATTAGATGTTAAATTAATGGTAGTAAAAGGCAAAGATCTTTGGACTAAGATGGCAACACCACCACAGGCTTTATTTCCCGATGTATAATCCTTCCTAATAAAATTAAACCCTTTTAGGGTAGGAGACTGGGATGGCAAAAGGAAAGTTTCTTGCAAAGCCAATAAGGAGAAGGAGAACTTATTGACTAAGAGCTTGAGGTCTTCTAATCGACAAAAGAATCCATTAAGGTTCCATTGTAACAATGCCATGATGGAGGTTTAAGATGAAAGTTTAAACTCCCGGGATAACTCCATCTCCTCAGTAGGAGACACGTCTAAGTTTAAAGGGAAGTCTGGCCCTCCCCCCAGAACTGGAGAATTTGGCGTAGAAACTACTATACGCTTTTTGGAGGGGTCAGAGGAAGGTGACACCTCTGACGAGCGTTTCTTGCCCTCTTCCCTTTCCGAAGTTTTTGGAGGGGTTCCAGGTGGTGTAACCGATTTCGAAGTCCGACTAGTGCTAGCAGATGGTCCTGTGGAGGTGGAAGTTCCACAGGAAAAGTCTGCAATACTTAAATCAGTCATTGTTCCAATAGACTTAACAGAAGTACGACTCTTAACCACTGCTGCATAGTTACGGACTTCATTTTGTTCTACCTGCCTACGTGCTTCCGGAAAAGACAAATTCCCAAGGACACGAACCTCTTGGATCTTCTTTTCCTTCCGCCAAATAGGACAGTCTCTTGAAAGGGCAGAATGGGCTCCCTTGCAGTTACAACACCTGAACTCGTTAGAACAATCTTCCATCTCATGTCCTGGTAGGCCACACTTACAACATACTGCATTAAAATGACAGTTTGTTCTCGTGTGGCCGTACTTCTGACATTGGAAGCATCGCAACGGGTTGGGAATAAAGGGTCTCACGTGACAGTATATATAACCGATGTAAATGGTATCCGGCAAAACTGTACCCTCAAAGGTAACAATGAAGGAGTGCGTAGGATGAGGAACACCATTCCTCCTTGGAGCGATCCGGCGAATGTCAACTACAGATTGATCATCCAATTCGGCAATGATTTCCTCGTCCCCCATTCCTTCCAGGTCCTGGCACGTGAAGACACCTTTCTTATAATTCAATGTTGCATGGGGAGAAACCGAAACGGCTTTCCCTGCAAACTTTTTCAAGGATAG
This sequence comes from Rhysida immarginata, assembly GCA_023313115.1. Taxonomy (NCBI): domain Eukaryota; kingdom Metazoa; phylum Arthropoda; class Chilopoda; order Scolopendromorpha; family Scolopendridae; genus Rhysida; species Rhysida immarginata. The sequence continues at coordinate 418,586 of JAHWFO010114481.1, read as the reverse complement.
CAGGGTGGTGGCTTGCTTATCCTTAAAGACTTCGATAAGAAGATGGCCGTTGGAAAGTCTTTTAACATGTTTTGTATCCCCAACGAGGCGTTTAAGTTCTTTTGAAATTAGAAATTGGGAGATGGTCTTAAACGACTCCCCACTTGCCAATTTCATCTCCAAAAACTTCGGATACTTTGGCGGTCTACGGCTAGATCTCTCTACACGGTCGTTATTTTGCTTGCAATTTGCTTGCTTATTTGTTTTACCCATATTAAGTAAAATAAATTTTCATCTCCCTCGCTCCCCACCCACCACCGAGCCCAACAAGGGGATGCACATTGGCACCAGGGATACGAGGAGGATATAGGCAGCGCCTAACCCTATGGCCGAGGCTCCAGAGAGCAACGACCAGCCGATTGATCTGGACGGGCTCATCCAGACCACCCATCCTTCCGAGAAGCAGGGGCCAAAGTGTTGTGTTGTTCCGGAAAGCCTTCACTCAACCACCAGGATCCCCCTTTCCCCAGAAGTAGGGTCGCTGCGCACGGCAAACACGCAGGTGGACGTACTGGTCGTAATGGAGGCCATGTCAAAAACATGCCTGCATTGCGAGCACCGGTCCCTTTGGGAGGGTCCACAACCGACCGGACACTTTTAGTCTGGCCTCTCTGCTAAGGCCTGTCTGGCATGGGTGACCCGATCCAGCATAGCCCTTAGCGTCACTGAGGCACTCAAGCCCCTCCACCACGTCAAGGTAGTGCCCACGGAGGGGCCTAACTCAATCGATAAAACTGTTATGTGTATTGTTATTTGTAAGTTATGTTTCGCGTACTACTTTGTGTACTATTTCAGTTACTACAGTTGACAACATTAAAATATATATTGCATTTTTTCATCACAGTTATACCCACTTTGTACTGGCTTCAATTTGAAAGTTAAACAGTTTTTCATGCCTTGTTTTTACTTAATCAGAACTCCTAAATTTCGAGTGAAATCTGTAGATTAGCACAAATTTGAATTTTGTTTTTCTAAGTATTCTGATGTGATACAAACAAATGGGTTACATATTTACAATTAACATACAAAAATGTACCAGAAATGCATAAACTCGCCAGAGAAAGACAAAAAAAATTTTTTTTGTATGTCAGTGTTATCGTAGAAGTTAAAAAAAGATTCTGGATTTCGTAAATAATGTTCAAACTGTTTTAAGGAATATTTACTTTAACTTCTTCAGGTATTATAGTGCTTCATCAAGTTATAATTTTTAATTTTTTGCTAAAGCTAAAATAATTGTCATATTATTTCAAATTTTAAAATATATTATTTCTTTTTATAGGTAAAATGATATCTCTAGCAATCGACACAGCTATACTTATTGAAAAAATAAACCAATTGTTTGATTATTTCAGTAGTCGAAATTTATTCGACACAAAATTCATGCGATGTGCATTTTATTATTATATTCGACACAAAATTAGGATAGTGAGTACCTTAATTTCTTAAAAGGATGTCATGAGATATTTCAAAATATCAGCCTTGAAGGATCAAATAAAAGAGCACCTTGTTTTGACGGTTGGTAACAGACCATTACAGGTCTAGTATTGTTATGGGATGATTTGAAAAACAATTCTTACTAACGAACAGATTAAATCAAAATCCGTTAGAAAAGAAGCAAGGGCGGAAATAGAGACAACCTAGGCCCTCATGAATTTGGATTTGCCTTCAAGCACTCTCTATAACTATTTTTTTAATACCAACAGTAGGGGCTAACTGCTGTGAAGATTTAGACTCTTGTAGGATCTGTAAACGAGGTAATCTGAAAAAGTTATACGTTAATTATAGGTTTCTCCGTTTCAGAGACCAGAAACATATTTACAAATTCCGGCAGCAACTGTTCAACAACTTGAGGAGGAATGTTTGGTGCAGCTGCCTTAACGATTAAGCCCTTACATATGTAACCGGATCCACGCCGTTCTGAACCTAACCAGCAACTCATTTTTTGGAAAACTACAAAATAAAAGAGGAATCTGATTTTGGGAAACTATTAGTAGCCTCTGAATTTTCTCTTACCGTAATTTCGAAAAAATCTTTTTAAAAACTTTTTACTTAATAATTCACATGAACAAAATTCTAAAACTATTGAAGAACAATATTATTCATTACAGTACCCATTTATTACAAAACAATATTTGTAAAGATGGAGTAAAAATATTATTACAGAAATATTTAAACTAGTACTAATTTAAACCTTCCATTATACCATTCCACAGTGGGCACAAAATGACAGAAAGATGGACAAAAATCGAAAATTTATTTCTCCTATATCTTTCTAATATTGGGTTTTCCTTGTACCTGAATGTCTATTGCACCTTATTGCGCAAGGATGGATGCATGCGATGGTTTTTCAGCCCTCCAACAGCTAACAGAAACCGAAAGTTTTTTGGAGGCTTGGTGCATAGGGTGCAATTGAATGTTGCAACGCTTCTTTTTATCGGAATATTTTCTACTGGATGAGTCATTAGTTGGTAAGTATGCATTCTCTAGAACACATTTAGTAAGCTTTATATAGTTTTTTAAACGTGCCGCGTGGTTTAAAATTGTTTTTTAACATATGTGTCAAAATTACTTTGAAAACTAATTTTTTTTATATTCGAGTTGAGTTATAAAAATCTTCCACCTACTTTCGTCATTTTTTTTTTTTTTTGCGGGAAGTACTTTGAAACGTATATAAAGTGATGGCCGAAAATTGGCTGCTCATAGTTGCTCCTTTAGAAATTATATAACGATAAAGTTTATAAGGCGTATTAAATATATTCAGACACGATTTTAGTTTCAGTTTTGACGCATTGCCGCATGCAGGGGTGAAGAGTGTCTTATGTGCGATTCAAGTGTTAAAAAAAACTGTTTGAAATTATTATTAATTATTATTATAACAGTATCATTTTAAATTATCGGATTATATTATTGTTATTGGTTTTAGTACCGCAATACAAGCCTACTCGGCTCGAACCTTTCCACATTCTGAGAGAAGATAAGGGAGACCAGAGCACCCAATGCCAGTACTCATAGGAACGAGAAAATCACTTTGTTAGGCACTGAAAATCATCCCAAGAATGTTATTCCTGACGTCCGCCGTCTTCTGCAGTAAAGGCTCTCACGTCAAAATTAGGTCTAATAAACAAAACTATCGGTAGAATGGAATTAGAATGTGTTTAAAATCTAAGTTAAATTAAATCCATTTGCGAAAAATTAGAAAAAAATGCAAGCAAAAGAATATACACTGTCATATCACTGAATTATGACCACTCGCTTAGTAATGAGAGTAGTCATCCTTCGCCGCTATAACTACTTCTAGGCGTCGTGGCATGGACGCAAGAAGTGCGCGATATATGTTCGATGGTATGGCAGTCCATTCCGCTTGAAGCGCTGAGCAGAGAGCTTCGCGAGTCATAGGTGGAGGTTCCAGCTGCCGTACATGGCGATCAAGGTGCTCCCACAGATGTTCGATTGCATTGATGTCCGGCGAATTAGCGGGCCAAGGGAGCACTCGAAAGTCAGTAGAGTGTTCCTCGAACCAATCCAGAAGGAGACGTGCCTTGTGGCAGGGTGCATTGTCCTGCTGGAACAAACCATCACATTGGGGGAACATCGTGACCATGTACGGTTGTACCTGGTCCGCTACGATTGACAGATAGCCACAGGCATTCAAATTTACCCTCTGTACGAATCAGTGGAACTAATTGCTCCCAACAGAAGATCCCCCACACAAGAACACTACCCCCACCTGCCTGTTTCAGGCCCACAATAGCCTCTTGCGGTCTCTTTTCATGGCGTTCAAGACGCACTCGCCATCACCCGTCAATCTTATGGAGCAAAAACCTTGACTCGTCGGAGAAGGCGACCTTAGCCCACTCGTCTGCGGTCCAATGGCGGTGCTTACGTGCAAAGTCTAGGCGTCATTGATGATTACCCCTGGTCAACATGGGTGCAGCAACGATGCGTCCACTGTTCAGGCCCATCCGTAGCAGGGTGCGTTCAACGGTAATGTCGGATACACGTCTGTTGAATGTCTGGTAATGGACTGTGGCTCTCCTGTCACCTTTTACGAGTCGTCGTAGGCGCCGCTCACCCCTTTGGTCAATAGCTCGTGACCCATTAAGGCGGGTTCACATAGCTTGCGAGAACCGAAAAAATACGAGCGAGATTGGAAAGCGAAAGAATTTTATCGCAGTCGCTATCATAAACGTCTCGCTGGTATAAGCGAGAACCGAAAATTTCAAAGGCGAGAGCGGAAAAACGGTTTCTCGCTCCGATCAAATCCAGTTTGATGCTTTACGCTCTAGCAGGAGTTCTCGCAAGGAATTCTGGGTTAGAAATGAACATGGCGGCAACCATGACTTCAGTTCGAAGTGCGAGGAAAACTATGAAGGAGGCTGAGAAACGTGAAGAGATATTAAAAAAGGAGATTTTAATTACTGAGACTGAAAAGAGGGACCCTATCTGGGATAAGCGTACCCGCAGTTACAAAGACCGAAATTTAACGCGGACGCTATGGGAGGAAATCGCGAAAATCATGAAGTTGGAAGGTAATTGAAGTTGCAATATTTATCCAATTTTAAATGTAATTTACATGTGCATTTTTATATTTAATTTCTTATACACCACCTAATTCATTTTAGTTGAAACCTGCAAAAAGCTCTGGAAAAATTTGTGTGACTAATTCAGAAACTATTATTATGATGCAGTTTTTAAAGCCAGTGGCAAGGGAAGGGACGAACTAGAAAATGCACTTCGTGCTGTGAAGTGGCTTTATTTCCAGCTAATGCTTTTTCTTCGAGATGTGGTAGACAGAAGAAAGTGAGTATACAAAAATAAAGAAACTGTCAGTATTTACATTTCTTATAAATAATTAATATAAATAATAACTATTGAATCCCATACGGATCTATATGTACTGACAATAGATAAGGTTAAAAAATATTGCCGTGTATGTTTCAATATTTTTTTAAAATATAATAATCTATTGAAATTTTAAGATTAAAATGTTTTAAGTTCATTAATATCTTTAACATATACGAATATTAATTTACAAACAAAAAAAAAAAGAATTTGAAGATTGAATTTTTATTTGGCATTAAAATTTTATAAGCATTTTATATGAAATTTACCAATATAACTATTAAGGCAAAATTGGTAGGCTACTTAATTAAACACAAATTTGTAGTTATTAAAAGTAATTGATACATATACAGTCGGCGACATAAGTCAGAGACCAAGGTGGAGATTTATATTCGTATGGTTTCTTTTTTAGTAAATAATTTGTTAACGATATTAATTTTTTTGTTTTATGTTCTTTTGCATAAAATAAGCGTTTTATGCAAAATAGATTATTAAGTTCATCAATATACCCAAAGAAAAATGAACTTTTCCTCCCAGCGTCTATATATTAGCGTGACAATAATGAGGGACCGTCTCTGAAATATTGATGAAGAGAACTGAAAATGTAAAAGCGAACTATAAAATTGTGCGTACTTAATTATTTTACAATAGTAATTTCATTTTTGTTACACTTAAGCACATATTTTATAACGTAGCAGTCAAAATGGCTCAAAGAAAAGAACTGTCGATTGATCTGCGAGAGCGGATCATTGTTGATGCTGGCAGAGGAATGTCTCAACGAGCAATAGCAGAAAAGTATTCTGTGTCAAAGACTGCTGTCCAAAAAGTGTGTGCAAAGCATAAAATCACAGGATCAGTGAAAAATCAGCCAAGAACAGGCCGTCCAAACAAATCATCAAATCGTGATGATACCATGATTGTCCGTGAAGTTAAAAAAAAAAATTCAAAAACAACTGCTAGACGGATTAAAGAAACACTAAATTTGGATGTTTCATCCCGAACAATTCAGCGGAGATTACGAAAATCTGGATTTATAAGCCATCTGCAAAAGCATGAACCGTTAATAACTAAAACCAATAAAACCAAGCGAATGTCCTTCGCTCGAGACCACATTGGGAAGGATCCTAGTTTCTGGAAATCAGTACTCTGGTCAGATGAAAGTAAGTTTGAGCTTTTTGGACCAAAAACACGTCAAAAAGTTTGGCGGAAACCAGGTGAAGGTCTGGAAGATCGTCATCTGAAAAAAACTGTGAAACACGGGGGCGGTTCAATAATGGTGTGGGGCTGTTTTTCTGCAAATGGAGTCGGGGAACTGGTTTTGATTGAAAGGGAAAGATTACGTCCAAATTTTAGATGAAAATCTCCTGAAATCTGCACGAGATCTTCGCCTAGGACGCAGTTTCGTTTTCCAACAGGACAACGATCCGAAGCACACCAGCAAAGTTGCCAAGGATTTCTTCGATAAAAAAAAATTAAGCTACTAGAATGGCCCCCTCAAAGCCCAGATCTTAATCCCATAGAAAATCTGTGGTCAATATTGGACGAAAAGGTTCCTAGTGATAAAAGAAGGAACAAAACTGAGTTCTTTGCTAATTTGAAACAAGCTTGGCAAAGCATAAGCGTTGACACCACTTGCAAGCTTGTAGAAAGTATGAAAGATCGGCTTTTAGCTGTTTATAAAGCCAAGGGGGGAGCAACAAAATATTAGAGGACAGTTAACTCAACATGAAAATTGTCAACTTCAGTTAACTTTGAATGGTCTCTCTTTATTGTCGCGCAGAAAGTTTCTGATATGTGTACTTCGTTCTGTTATATTAAATATTGAAGTTCAATAAACTGTTTTGCTTTTTTTGTGAACTAAATGACGATACAGCGTTAATTTTATCGATTTAACTTTACTAGTTTGCTGATAATGTAAACTTAGAAGAAAGTCACAGCAGTGGTCTCTGACTTATGTCGCCGACTGTATTAATTAATTATACTACAAACAAGCTGTATTGATATTCTTGTCGAATATTCACTTTTGTGTCTTGAAAGACTGATATTTTTAACTATGTTATCACTGTGTGTTTTATAGTACAATCACCAAAATTTCATCGGAAGCAACATATGAGGATTCTTTGTTGGAGGATACTACAGTAATCGGGATTGAAAATAACGATACTGAACCAAATGAAACTTCATTTTCGTTGGTAAATATTTTTGTTATTTATTTGTGATAATATAATGCCAGTAATGGAGTCATTGCAGACAGTCATATACACGAATTAGCAAAATGTTTAGAATTTAGGTTTTCCATTCATAATATAATTTCTCTTCAAGATGAATGAATAAATAGATTAAATAAATGAAAAATATATTTTTGTCATACTTTTTCTATTAATAATGAATTGACAAGAAAAAAAAATGTTGTTCATTTATCATGCCATCTTTTTAGTTTGAAAATGGAATATACCGTGTGTCTCAAAAGTAGCTGGCCATATGAAAAGTTTAGGAATGTTAGCTCTATGTTCACACGGTTTCACAAACTTATCATTCATGTTCTTTTGATGATCTCCACTAAGAAGTATCAGCTCTACTTCACTGTTGTTCCGGTGTCAGCATTATTCCTCTACTTCACTATTTCACCTCCAACATCAAAGCAACCAATTAAACAATTTGACACACGACTTTTGAGACACAGGGTATTTCAACAGGTGGCTTTTACACAATAATAAATAATTACTGTTTTGGTTCTCTCTTTTTATTTATATAGTCCTTGCTATTATACATTCATTCTTATACAACTTAAAGTTTTATCTAATAGCAAAAGAATAAACATTTTGTGTGTTTTAAATTCTGATTGATTATTTCACTTGAAGATGTACAGTCGGTTTCAAAAGTTTGGGATATCCCAAACATATCAGTGATGCTTGCCATTACACTTTAAGTAATGAATTCTAATATATTTTTAAACAAACTTTAACAGTTGGGATTTATATTTTCATCTATTTACTATGTTTATACAAAATTTGAACACAATAGCTTTATTAGAAAATAAATGGTTTACAATTTTTTAAGGGCGTTTTGTTTCAAAAGTCAGAAATTTTGTTCAAACGTTTGAGATATTAAACTTACCACCTGGTAAAGTCGCCTTTTGCTCGAATTACGGCTTGAATTCGCTTAGGCATACTATGAACCAGATTTTGGCATGTCTCTAGAGAAATCTGGGATCACACTTCTCGGATGCAAGCCATCAGATCCTTTTTTGTTCTTGGAGTAACTTGTCGAACTCTTTTCTTCATAATTGCCCACAAGTTCTCTATGGGATTAAGGTCTGGTGAGTTCCCTGGCCACTCTAAGACGTTGATTTGCTTTTCCTTAAAATAAGCCTGTACTTTCTTAGCAGTGTGTGCAGGTGCGGAATCTTGTTGAAATGTGAAATCATCTGATGAACACAACGTTTCAATGCTTGGGATGAGAAAATAATCCATCATTTCCATGTAAACCTCAGTGTTCACTCGAGAACGAATAAAACACAATTGTCCTACTCCAGCACTGTTGAAGCAACCCCAAATCATTACTTTAACTGGATGCTTCACGGAGCGGTTGACAGATGTTGGATGCTGTTTGTTGTTGGAATGAATCCACACACGATCATTCTTGTTCAAATCCAAACAAAACATTGATTCATCACTGAAAATCACACGTGACCACATGATAGGTGACCAGTCGACATATTTTCTCGCCCAGTCAAGACGTTTTTTCTTCTGGGCATCAGTGAGCTGAGGTTTTTTTACTGCAAGATGTGATCGGATATCCATCTCCTGTAGATGACGATACACTGTGGGATGCGAAACTTGCTTCTGTGTAGCATCTGATAGATCGTTTGCAAGCTGCCGTATTGTTGTACGAGGATTCTTTCCTACAATGTTCTTCAGCACTTTCATGTCTCGGGTGTCGAGTTTCCTGGGGCGTCCATGACGTTGCTTTGGCCTCAGCGACTCCTCTCCATTTTTTCAAGATGCGACTGACAGTATTTTGCTTCCTATTGACTTTTTTGGCAATTTCAGTCTGGGATAACCCTGCAGCATGCAATTCAATAATTTTTATGCGATCGTCTTGAGAAACTTCCGTCGTCTTTCCCATTTTTCTGTTCTTTTTGAATTCTTGCTCTTAACTTATATTATGCCTCTTAATTAGTATGCAATTTTATATTTCTTTATTTAAAATGGCCAAGTACATTATAGATTAGAGGGACATAGGAAAAGTAAATATTTCTATAGATATTTTTTTGATTTTTTTTACGATATCCCAAATTATCCCAAACTTTTGAACCATGTTTGTGACTTTTGAAACAACACGCCCTTGAAAAATTCTAAACCATTTATTTTCTAATAAAATTACTGTGTTCAAATTTTGTATAAATATAGAAAATAGATGAAAATATTTGTTCCAACTGTTAAAGTTGTAAAAAACAATTATTACAATTCATTATTTACGATGTAATGACAAGCATTACTAGCATGTTTAGGATATCCCAAACTTTTGAAACTGACTGTAATTCTTACTTAGAAGAGTAATTTAATTGAAAATCTAGAAACTTTCTTTAATGTTCTTTTATTTTTTTAGACAGCACCTTCACTTGACGCATAATCCATCTCGGCAGATTCACCGCTTTCATCCTGCTATTCAGGTGGAACAACGAATATTCATCAAGTTAATCCACAACGAAAGGGTGAATGCATCTGAAATTCATCAGAGACTTCAAAGACAGTTCACAGAGTAATGTTTGTCTTGATCATCCATCTTTGCTTGGTGCAAAAGTTTGAAGGCGAGAATCCAACGGCAATGAACCTCATAAGGCAAGGCCAGCAACTGCTGTCAATGATGGCAACGCACGAACAAATGAGCTGATAAGGGACAACAGGCGGATTTACGTCCGAGAATTGGCTTCAATACTGAACATCAGCACCAGCAGTGTGGAGACCATAATCCACAATAAGCTGAAATTCTGTGCCACATGGGTTCCTAAGCAACTCTCCAAAGATCACAAAACCACCTGGATGGAAATCTGTTCCATGATGCTGCAGCGATATGACAAGGAAGGTGACAGCTTCCTAAAGCGTGTTGTGACAACCGACGACATAAGGATTCATCACCATACTCCTGAAAGCAAGCATGGAGTAGCGACACACTGATACCCTACGACCGAATACATTGTATGCGAAAACATTTTAAGTCAAAAATTAAAGTTAAAAATTTTAATTGAACTATAAGATAAGATTAATTCATTCTCAAAATTTATCATTCTATTATGTAATTCGAACTATTTTTCATAACACTTACGTTTCAGCACGCTAAAGCATCAACAATGTAACTTCATGCCTCTCTAACTCACAATTTTGAAAAATGGACTTACAAGCTATTGCCAATTAAACCCTTCAAATGCACATTGCTACGGTGAAATTTTGAGGACGTCCCTGAAGCTGGCACTAAGAAAAAAGCGACCAGGACTCCAACCAGTGGTGTTTGTTTATTGCAAGACAATGCCAGACAATACACAGCCAAACTGACGGAACTCAAATGGGACATCTTACAATATCCTCCATAAGGATTTTTCCCTTTGCGGCTATCACTTTTTTTGACCATTAAAAGAGTTCTTGGGAGGGCAGAGGTTCGGCTCCATGAGGAGTGAAAAAGGCTGTCCTGAAGTGGTTTCGACATCAGCCGGAAGATTTCTGTGGCACCGGTATCCAGATGCTCCCAGAACGCTGGAAAAAATGTGTAGAGAAGCAAGGAGATTTCAGAAGTAAACCGTGGTGTGTGTTTGTAGTTTCCTGATTTTATAAAAAAATAAAGTCCAGATCAAATTTGAACGCCCCTCTTAACTGGAGCAGAGTGTGTGGTTTACATTTTCAACATGAGGACTTTTCTCCACTTTGCAAGAAGACCACGCTCATTTCAACAGCAGTGTCATCACTATTTTTCGCATTAGCTGGCATACAAACAACCTAAATGAATGAATGATATTTTCCGGGAAAAGAAACGCAGATGTGACAATTACCAGAAAATAGTAATATAAAAGGGTATGTGGATAATAGTAATTATAATAAATAAAAAACTTTCACCACAACAAAATTAGAAACTTTAGGTTGTACTTTTCCTTTTCTAATTTTGTTGTGGTGAAAGAGTTTTATATTTATTATAAAAACAACCTAAAGTTTTCAAACGAAAAAAAGAAAAAGTGATGTTTGAATACTTTGCCAAACTTTAAATGATGGGCTTAAATTGTTGGCTTATGTGGCTACAACTAGAGTACATACACTTCCTCAAGCTGATATAATGATTTCAGTAGCTAGTCAAGGAGATAACTATGAGGATGAGCGCATAACAGAGTCTCTTAAAGAAAAGACGCCACTCTTCGAAAATAAAAAGAAGAAAATCAAAATCTTAGAGAGAAAAATAAATTAATTGAAGAATTCAACATCGACCATTTAGTTACCAGCATTAATAATAATAGGAAATTTCTGGTAGAACGACTTAAAAGGTTGGGCAAAAAAAAGTATACGTGGTCCGAGTTTACAATAAGGCACTGCATCATGTGGCAAGCAAAAATTCCTTGTGGTTATAAAAAATTATGAAGCAGTGGTCTTATCAAACTTCCCCATCCAGATACGGTGAGAGGATACGTAGGCTTTTCAAGAGAAGTTGGCATCACTCCCATGATTAAAGAACGATTACAACAGGAATCCAGTGTACTTCCTGCTAAGACAAGTTTGTATCACTCATTTTAAATGAAATGGCAATTTATCCATCATTAAAATATATGCAACAACTGGACAAATTCATGGGAAAAGTGAACATGGGAAAAATGTAATTCCCGATGAGACTGGTAAAACGAAATTAGCAAACAGGGTTCTTTGATAATTTATGTCTGATCTCGTAAGTAAAATAAGAATTCCTGTTGCTTATTTTTTACGATTAAACTTAACTGGATTACAAAGTGCACTTAACAAGGGAGTGTTACATGAAATTTAAACCCATGGAGTTCATGTGACACGTATTGTTACAGATATCTTAGCGTGAATTCCACAATGTTCAACGTGCTATGAGGAAGTTCAATGAAATCTGTCATCAGCCATCCAAATGACAACGACAGACCACTGTTTGTCAGCTTCGATCCCTGTCATATAATAAAAAATATCAGATCAATTTTTCTGTCCAACAAAAAAAAAATAAGAAATGCAAAGAAATTTCACCAAAATACCAGTTCTCATTGTACAAATTACAAAAAAACAAGGTAATTAAATCTAAACGTAATTTCACCATGAAGCACTTATACCCTACAAGCTTCGAGAAAATGAATGTATCTAAGGCAGTACATCTGTTTTTTCCTAATGTCACAACTGTACTTGAAACCCTGCAAAAACATGGTGAAAAATGAAACATTAGTGGATTTCAAAATTGTGGTCCTACAATTGAATTTATGAAAATTATAAGGAAGTGGTTTGCAAAGCACAATGTTTAAGAAGTACGTCTTACCATGTTCGTTCTCGTGATGTTGATTCCGTGCCATTTTTTTATTCTCAAGACGATCGTTTTAAATGGTTAGAAAATGATTTTCTTTCTTATCTGGAAACGTGGAATATGTATACGAATAATTTGAATTTACACTTTCTCAACAAGGAAACTTACAATGCAATCAAATTCATAACACTATCCACTGTTCAATGCATATGTTACCTGCTTAGTCAAAATTTTCATTTTGTTTTAACCCGCAAGTTCAACACTGATGATTTAGAATCATTATTTGGATTAATTCGCCTAATGTGCGGAGGCAATCATCCAACAGATGCTGCCAGTGTAGCATTTTCTTTTGAGAAGATTTTACGTATAAGATTCAAACGTGAGAGGCAGTGAAACACCAAAAGATATTGGCAACATGGAAAAC
>JAHWFO010114481.1:390889-405372 GCA_023313115.1 Rhysida immarginata | reverse complement strand
TGACGCGTCATGTGCCTGAAAGAGTCCCTCTGATAGACATGGCGGTCACCAGTCTTTCTCGCATGCATTACATGTATTATTTATTGTGAAAGCATGGCTGTAAAATCAAAATATTCTAGTCCTGTTGATATTCACGTGTGCATATTCTAGTCTATAAAAAAAGTTTGGAAAAGCTATAGGAATAACCTTTTAAATTACCGCTGTAGCGCTAATAACAATTACTAACGCTATCAAGTGCCGATCGTGTTTACACTCACTCACCAAAAGTTATGGCACACCCCTCTAATCAGGTTCCCTATCTGTAATGAGAGATCACGCTGCTTCCATTCTCGGGATGCAGATGCACAGGACTCCTTGATATCACACAATCATTCTAAGCAAACTAGCTGCAGAAATGGCAGCACGCCGAGAGTTATCCGCATTAGAACGGGGGATGATTGTTGGTGCCAGATGGAAGGGTGCCTCAATATCAGATGTAGTTGACACCATGCAATTTTCCCGCACAACCGTTGCAAGGGTCTATCGAGTGTACACCCAACGAGGGGTTACAACCCATGTCGGACAGCAGACAGGCCGCCCATGCCTCATTGATGCCAGAGGTGTTCGCCCGGTCACCCGGCTTGCAACTGCTGACCAACGGGCGGCAGCGGACCAAATCACCATGGAGTACAACCAGGGACGTCCCACAACTGTGTCCGTGACGACAATTCAGCGAACCTTGGCAGCTGCAGGCTTTGAGAGCAGGAGGCCACGACAGGTGCCGCTATTGACAGCTGCACATTATCAGCAACGCCTAACCTGGGCAACCTGTTGGTGTCCGCAGTGATGGATCAAAAATCTATTGATTCCAGGAACAATATTGCAACGGGTAGGCCTACTGGGAAGGCTGAAAAACGAACAGTCGTCGTGGTTAGGCTTATGTCTGTATCAATTGCTTACGACGTGGTAATTTACTTCTGGTTCTGCATTGCTTTTATAAATAAATAGGCGGGAGAAGTCTATTTGAAGTTTTATATAAAAGGTTTAATTTAAATATGAAGTTTACATAGTTTTAACATAAAATATACTGGAAGTACATCTTATCACTTCCATCGTGAATGAAGATCAAGGTTGAAGTGTTTGCCGCTTCTATTCCATTCGATATACAATAATGTGTTCACGTGATTGATTACTCTCGTGAACACTTACTCATTGTTAACATAATTACATATATAATGCATTTAATTATTATTTAGTTTAAAACATTCATAAGATATAATTTGAAAATACAATATATTAATGTACAATAAATATTATTATTATTATTATTATTATTATTATTATTATTATTATTATATTCTTTCTCTTATTATTTTTTTTGTACGAAATAAATATAAGCTTGTAGATTATATAAAGTTACTAACAATCGGCCCCATCGTACATAAAAAAAACCAACTATTTAAACATAAAAAAAATTATTCCACAAATATTCTTTCACATATTTGTTTTAACTTTTGTTTTGGTATCGGTTTAGTCAAAAAAATCAGCTAAATTATTTGAGCTGTTAACATATGTTAATTCTAACTCTTCATTTTCCAGGTATTGTCTGATAAATTTATCTTATATCAATGTGTTTGGTTTTAAAATTTTCTTGGTTATTTTTTTAAAAAATACATTGCTGCTTGGTTATCGCAGTACATTTTGGCTTGTCAACTTTTATAATATCTAATTCAGACATAACATTTTTATGCCAAATTAATTCCTTTATACTTTCATTAAGTGATACAAATTCTGATTCCACTAAACCAGGGGTGACCAACCTGCGGCCCGCGGGCCAAATGCGGCCCTCCAAAGGAATTTATGCGGCCCGCGAAATTAACTATTTGCCGTAAAATTTATTAACAAGTAAGATTGTACGTGGTTAACGCTTCATAAAATATTTGAATGTATTTGAATTAAAAATTGTTGGCCCCCTGAAAACCTTCAGAAATTTATCTTGGCCCGAGACAAAAAAAGGTTGGTCACCCCTGCACTAAACTTAAAGCAATACATTTTTGTTTAGAAGTCTTCCACATAAATGGAATATTTCTTAATAATAAAATATAACCACTTGATGAATGTCTGTCATTTAGAATGCATCCCCAATTGGAGTCAGTAAAACCAGTTAGGTTACTATCGTTAACATTTGATAAATTAATTTTTAATTCTTTTGTATTGAAAACATAGTTCAATAAATCTACTACAAGGCACCAATCTTCATAAGTGTATCCAATATTAAATTGAGATAGTACATTAATGGCAAATGATATGTCTGGTCTAGTTCTATTGGCTAAAAATGATAAACACCAATTAATGATTTATAAGGATATTTTTTCATTTGTTTAGTTTCCACAATATCTTTTTCATTTATTTTCTTAGGAATATTATATCCTATTTTTAATGGTAGGTTAACTTTTGAAATGTATAATTCTTTTAACCTGTTTTGTAATTTCTCAATGTAAGTTTTCTGATGTAAATACCAGTTATTTGTTTTTTCAAAATTAACTCCTAATAAAAATGTGGTTTCCCCTAATTCTTGTATTTCTTTCTTTTGTTTAATTAAGGAGACTAGTTTGGATAAAATATAAGTCTTTTTCAGCAAATATGACTATGTCATCTACATATACAATTAAAACAGCTTTGTTTTTCCATTTGTAAACACAATTACACCAATTTAAATTTTTAAATCCTAGACTTATTAAAATATTATTTAGTTCCATATTCCATTCTCGTCCGCTTTGATGCAAACCGTATATAGATTTCTTTAATAAACAAACTTTAAGTTCTTGACCTTTTACTTAAAATCCTATAGGTTGTCTCATATAAATTATATCATTTAAATTGCCATACAAATATGCTGACTTCACATCAATTTGAATGTGACTCCATGATAAAATAGTGACTAGTAAGATGAATAAAAATCTTACAATAGAAAAGTTTACCACTGGAGAAAATGTCTCTCCATAGTCTATTCCTTGTTTTTGTTTATAGCCTTGTGCTACTAAACGTGCCTTAAATCTTTTAACATTGCCTTTATCGTCCTTTTTTATTACGTATACCCATTTATTTCCTATTATTTTTCCTGTTTTTGGAGGTTCTACCAATTCCCAAATTTTCATCATTGAAATTTCCTCTTTCATTGCATTATTCCAATGTTTACTTTGTTTTGACTTTTTAGTTTCATTATAATTCATAGGTATTTCTATGTTATATACTTCATCATTACAAATATCACAATTAAAATAGTTTTCTTCTATTTCTTCAAAATTATCTTATTTTTATCTGAAGTTTTTATTTTTGTTTAAAGGAAAATAAATTTCTATCAAAATTAATATTTTATACTTTACAATATTTTTCTATATCATTGAGTGAACGTAATCTTTCACCAGTAGGTGGGTAACACTAAACATCAATTCGAGATTTTTTTTTTCTCTCTACTTCTTCTCTTCTCCATTCATCTATATCAAACTTTTCTACTTCCTCTATTTTATGATCTATTTCTTTAGAACACATTTCTTCATCATCAACTATTGATTCTTCATCACTACTTTTTGAATATATATCTCCCATTTTGAAATTGATATAATCATATTTTCTTGCATTTTGTATTAAACAATTTACACCTTTTTTATTTTCATCTGTCTTTACATGTATATTTTCAATTACCTTTTTACTTTTTGGTATCCATACTCTGAATCCTTTAGTATATAATGCTATTAAAATGCCTTCAGTCGCTCTAGGACTTAATTTATTTCGTTTAAATTTTGGGATGTGTACATAAACCAATGAACCAAATATTCTTAAATGTCTAATGGATGGTTTCCTACCGAACCATAGTTCATGAGGAGTAATATTATCTAATTTGTGAGGACATCTATTTCTAATATGTACGAATGCATGCAGAACTTCTGCCCAAAATTGTGGTTGTAGTCCGCTATCGGTTAACATTGATCTTACACCATCGAATGCCATACGATTGAATCTTTCGGCTATACCGTTTTGTTCTGGTGTATACAGGGTGATTCAAAATTATGTACAATAAATTTAGTGATATATTCTTCAGGTCAAAAGAAGACGAAAATGTTCTATAGCACTTTGTCTGGAAACGATTTATTTACGCGATATAGCCAACTAAACCCGTGGCTCCAAATTACAGGAATTGTTCAAAGTGCCCGCCACCAGCTCGCACGCTCGCTTCGGCTCGTTGCATGAGCGACCGTCTGATGTCATGGAAGAGTTCGTCGCCAGCATTACGAACGGTTTGGCATGCATTTTCAATTCGTTGTCGCAGATCCATAATGTTAGGAACTTCTGTGCTGTAGACGATCGTTTTCACATGACCGCCACAGAAAAAAGTCCAAAGGATTAAGGTCGGGTGATCTTGCAGGCCAGGCTAGCGGTCCACCTCGACCTATCCACCGATTCGTGTATGCAGCATTAAGGTGTGCTCGCACAACATGGCTGAAATGTGCTGGAGCGACATCATGCATGAACCACATGTTAGATCTTATCAAAAGAGGAACATCTTCCAGTAATTCTGGCAATGCATTCTGCAGAAACAAAAGATACGTTCGCCCAGTCAATCATGGCGGCAACACATAAGGGCCAATTAAGTTATTTCAGACAATTCCACACCAAATGTTCACGGAGAAACGCTCTTGATGCGCTCGAGCTCTGGTAACATGCGGGTTAGCATCTGCCCAATGGTGCTGGTTGTGAGAATTTACGATTCCTGTCCGGGTGAAGGTTGCTTCGTCCGTGGAAAGTATCTGGCTGAGACAACTACGGTCTGCAGCATAACGACGTCGTATCCATTGGCAAAATCGTTGTCGGTGTGGATAGTCCGTTGGGTTCAGTGCCTGAACCAGTTGCAGGTGGTATGGATGCAAAAGCTGACATGGAAGAAATACGACGGGTGCTTGTCTGTGGTTCATCATGTATGATGTCAATTATCACATCCTCCTCATCCGGAGAATGTGCTACAGGCCGCCCTTGTCCTGTTTGACGGCCAAAGGAACCACGCTCCCTTAAATGTCTGTCGACAGATACAAATGTTCGGTTATTTGGCAAACGTCTATTCGGAAAGCGTTCTTGGTAGTCTTCTTGCTTCCACAGCATTTCCGTCCGCAAGACCATACATTAGGTGCATGTCAGTGTATTCTGCACTGGAATACGTGTACATGACTTTTTTTTACGTAAATGCGTAATGTCAAAGCACGCAAACGTTCTGAAATTGATATTCCTAGTGGATGTACAGTAGTGAAACTACAGTAATGGAAACAACTGTACACAACTAATGGAACAACCCTAAAGTAGGTTTAAATGGAACAAACCACTCAACCTAGTGTTGGGTCGAAACGCTGGAACTGCTAAAATATCGTCCGCTAACTACCGTGCTTCCCTACTTTATCATATTGGATTACTCGCAAACAAATCGTTTCCAGACAAAGTGCTATAGAACATTTTCGTCTTCTTTTGACCTGAAGAATATGTCACTAAATTTATTGTACATAATTTTGAAACACCCTGTATACAGAGGTTCTTTCATGTTTAAAGCCTAGATTATTTAAATAATTTCCAAATTCATGTTTACAAAATTCTAATCCGCTATCTGTCCTAATAGACTTAATTTTTGTTCCTAATTGTTTTTCTACTTTTCTTAGATAAGATTTGAAACAGCTAAATACCTCACTTTTATCGACATGCACCATTCTTGTGTAGTCATCTATCATAGATAAAAAAATATGAACTTCCTCCATGAGATTTACAAGGAGCTGGCCCCCATACATCCATATGAATTTTTTCTAATGGTCTTTTCGTTAGTTTTACATAATCCTTTTTAAGGAAGTTCTTGTAGATTTGCTAATTCTACAAGTATTACAATTGTTTAATTTACCTTTTAAATTTTCAATTCCATAAACACAATTAGTCTTATTCATATTCTTAATAACGGGTATATTTATATGAGCCATTCTTCTATGAATTAACTATATCTACATTTGTATTGAGTGCATATTGATCATCATTTTTCTGATTATGATCTACAGAAGGATATACTATAACTTCTAATACATTTAACTTATTTTTTCTATGCACTGTAAGAAAATATGTCCCATCTGGACGGAAAATTTTCATTTCATTTTTATACCATATAACCTTATACCCTGCTATATCTATATTTGCTCCTCCAATTTAATTTTTTCTCATATTTGGTGCATAAGGACATTTTTAAGTGTCATTTTTACATTACCTTTTCTTTTATTCTTAACATATAAAACTACATCACCAATTCCAATTATCTCACAGCTAGAATCTTTATCCCCTATTAAAGCTTTAGTTGGTGAAATGGATTTAAAACTTTTAAAGAAACTTTTATCGTTACAGAAATGTGAAGTTGCTGCACTGTCTATTAACCAGTATGATAAGGATTTCCTTTTCCAGCACGGCAACGCAAGACCTCACACTGCCCGCATCGTTAGCGACTACCTCCAAGATGTCGGCATTCATGTTCTCCCACACCCAGCACGAAGTCCTGACTCAACCCTATCGAACACGTCTGGGATATGCTTGGAAGACGACTTCGTGCTCGAGGACACCATTCATCGACGTTAGCGGAGTTGCAAACGGCTCTTCAGGAGGAATGGGAAAGAATCCCTCAAGAAAGCATTGCCGCTCTCATCCGGTCGATGCCTAGACGATTGTAAGCTGTAATCCAGGCACGGGGTGGTGTTACTCATTATTAAGAGTTAATGTTTGTTTGTTTGGTGACTTTTCTTTAGGAATAAACCATCATGTTTATCCCTGTCTTCTCATTGTTGCCGTCACAAATGCTTGCAACATCACAAAAGAGTAAATCAACATGTTCAAAATCACTTGTACACACACCACATCATCCCACCATTGTTGTCTAGATATTTTATCCCCACATTACCCTATGCCTAACAGTCACCTATCGAAAGATGTAGATGGTGCGATAATTTTATCCAGCAGTGTATTTCGGTTAGTAAGATTCATTCAGTTATGCCTTTCTTTGTAAATTTACATTTAAGTAATTTTCTGTGTTTAAAATATCAAGCGGCACAATGCCCAGAAACTGTGTTAATAAACCAGACTCGTTTTGTTGCATTTGTGGTGAGTTAATGTTAAAAAATCAAAAACGTGGATTTACTCAGTACATTAAAAAGTGTTACGAACTTTATTTCGGATGTAAGGCTGGTGACCAAGACAAGAAGTGGGCTCTTCATTATTGTTGCATTACTTGTGTCACTCTTCTTTCAAAATGGGCTAAAGGATCTCAATGCATGAAATTCGCTGTTCCAATGATCTGGAGGGAACCAAAAGATCATAGTACAGATTGTTACTTTTGTTTGACTAACATTTCTGTATCAACTCTAAATCAAAACATACTTTAAAATACCCTAATTTACCATCTGCCATCAGACCTGTTTCAAAACCTCCTGAAAGTATAACACTAAGCGACGATGAAACAGGAAATAAATCTGATAATGACCAGTTGTGACGATGATTTAACAAGTGATCCATCATTTGAAGCATCAACTTCTTTTGAACCTCATCTACTTACTCAGGGATAT
This sequence comes from Rhysida immarginata, assembly GCA_023313115.1. Taxonomy (NCBI): domain Eukaryota; kingdom Metazoa; phylum Arthropoda; class Chilopoda; order Scolopendromorpha; family Scolopendridae; genus Rhysida; species Rhysida immarginata. The sequence goes on along the minus strand of JAHWFO010114481.1, from coordinate 397,762 downwards.
CTTAATGACCTTATTCGAGATTTGGATCTTTCTACAAGTCAAGCCGAACTTTTAGGCTCCAGATTAAAAGGTTGGAATCTCCTTCATAACGAAACAAGAATTAGTGTATTTAGAAACAGGCAAAATGGATTTGAAAATGAAGTTGTTTTCTGTAATGAGATTGTTTATCTTATGGAAGCCCTTGGTCATAAACACTAACTGGAGGAATGGCATTTATTTATTGACTCTTCAAAAAGTAGCTTGAAAGCTGTACTTCTCCACATTGGAAACAAGTTTCCGTCTATACCACTTGCCCACGCTGCTAAAATGAAAGAAACTTATGAAAGCATGGAACTTTTACTGAATAAAATAAATTACAAACAATTTGAATGGCATATCTGTGGCGATTTAAAAGTTATTTCACTCCTACTGGAATTACAGCTTGGTTACACAAAGCATTGTTGCTTTTTATGTGAATGGGACAGTAGAGGCAAACGTAACCACTCCGTGAAGAAGGAATGGTAGAAGCGAGTTTGTTTCAGTCCTGGAGAAAAGAATGTTGCAAGTAAACCATTGATAGATCCAAAAAAAGTGTACTTGCCTCCACTTCACATAAAACTTGGTCTTATGAAGAACTTTGTCAAAGCTATGGAACGAAGTGAGTCGGGATTTACTTATTTAATAAACAAGTTTCCCAGAATCAGTGAAGCTAAGATTAAAGAAGGAATATTCGTAGGACAACAGATAAGGGAACTGATAAAGGATGATAACTTTGACAGTCAATTGAATGAGGCCAAAAAATCTGCTTGGACATCGTTCAAAAGTATCTGCAAAAACTTTTTGGGAAATCATAAGAAAATTACAAAGAAATAGTAGATGATCTTTTAAAATCATACAGACTCATGGGGTGCAATATGTCCCTGAAAATCCATTTTTTGCATTCCCACCTGGACATCTTCCCAGAAAATCTTGGAGCAGTCAGCGATGAACATGGGGAGCGGTTTCATCAGGACATTTTAAGTATAGAAAAACGCTATCAGGGAAAGTGGGGTCCAAACATACTTGCAGACTATTGTTGGACTCTTAAAAGAGATGGTCCTGCAGTAGAGTACAAAAGAAAAAATGGCAAGACAACTGACACTTCCACCTTCTAGGTAAGCTAGCATTTTATTGTATTATGTATAAAAACTAAAAAAATTAAATCATGTGTCACTCAAAAAACCTTACGTGATAGGTAAAAACTATTTACATTTTTGAAATCAGCATTAAAAATACTAATAAGTTCAGAAACTATAATTGTTGTGACAAAAAGTTAAATTTTGTTGACCAGTGTTATCTACTAGTGTCAAATTTCTTGCAACAATACCTACGTAAACTGGAAGAAACTAGATTACATATAATTGCAGTTGTCTGCGATGGTGCAGCAACTAACAGATCAATTATGGATAGATTAGGTGAATTCCAATGTTGGTTCCCCCATCCTTCAACTAAAGAAAAGAGTTTTTTGTTATTTTGATGCAGCTCACATGTTGAAGTTGTTCAGAAATACACTGAGTTAGCAAAACTCATGGGATAGCAAGCACATTGATTGATGGGCCTGGCTCACGAATTCACAGGGGTAACGGATTCTGGGAATGGACCATTAGACGTTGTGGGAAGAGCTTGGATAAATGATTAATCAGAAATGGCACGTCGTCGCGAGTTGACGTGTTTTGAACGGGGTATGATAGTAGGTGCCCGACGCATGGGATGTTCCAGTTCGGCAATGGTGCAGGAATTTGGCTTTCCCCGCTCAACTGTCTCCAGGGTGTATCGGGAATGGCTGGATGAAGGCACAGTCCACAACAGGCACCATACCGGGCGTCCAGCTGCCCTGAATGATCGTAACCGGCGACACCTGGGACGAATGATTCAGAGAGACAGGAGCGCAACAGTGCAGCAAATCACAGACCAGTTCAATACTGGCCGCACTAGAAACGTCTCTCGGTGGACAATCCGTCGGAATCTGCATGCCCTCGGGTTTGACAGCCGTCGCCCTACACGAGTGCCAATGCTTACCCAGCGTCATCGGACACTCCGGCGTGCATTTGCCACTAACCATCTTGGCTGGACTCTGCAACAGTGGCGTAACGTCATATGGTCAAATGAGTCACGATATCAACTGTACCACGCTGATGGGAGGCACCATGTGTGGCGCAGACCTCACGAAACGATGGATCCCGCATGCCAACAGGTGGTGGTGCAGGGTGGTGGGGCATCAGTGATGGTCTGGGGTGCATTTTCCTGGTTTGGAATGGGCCCTCTGGTTATCCTGGACCAAACGTTGAATGGTCCATGGTATCGTCAACTCATCGGAGACCATCTGCACCCGTTTTTGACATTTCAACACCCTGATGACGTAGCAGTCTTTCAAGATGACAATGCTCCACCACATCGCTCCAATGTCGTCCGCGAATGGTTCGAGGAGCATGCAGGAGAGGTCCAACGACTGAGCTGGCCAGCCCGGAGCCCTGACATGAATCCCATCGAGCATATCTGGGATGCTGTTGAAGTCAGGCTCCGGGCACTGGATCATCCGCCCACGAACGAACAGCAACTATCTTCGGCTCTGCAGACTATCTGGTGTCAACTGCCTCTAGAAGTGTACCAGGGACTTGCAGACTCACTACCACGCCGTATTGCTGCACTCCACAGGGCCAGAGGTGGCCCAACCAGATATTAAGTAACTATCCCATGAGTTTTGCTAACTCAGTGTACATTAGGTGAAAAGAAAATTTTGATAGATTGTGATGGCCAGACGATTAAGTGGGAATATTTTAATAATTTCGTCAAATTACTAGAAAATGAAGGCTTTGTTGCTGCAAACAAAATGAGAAGAGCACATGTTGAGTACCAATTACAGAAAATGAAGGTTGCACTGGCAGCTCAGATATTTAGAAATTCTGTGGCTAATGCTATGATCTTTTGTAAAGATTTAGGCCTGCCAAAGTTTGAAAATTGTGAGGTAACAGAAAAATTTATAAAAATGGTTGATGTGGCCTTTGACTTGTTGAATTCCTGTAATGTGATGAGTAAAGGCACAAAAACTCCCTTCTAGCACTTTGTAACCAGATTAAGAAATGCATTGAATATTTTACCAGTTTAAAGCTAAGTGATGGAGGTCTACTTCACTTATCTGGAAGGAAGATGGCTGTGTATAGCATTGTTCTAGATTTATTGAGACAACTAGCCGAAACATATTTGTGGACTGACTCTCCAATGCGCAAATTTATACTAACAGGGGAAATGACTCAGGACGATTTGGAGCTGCTATTTTCTTCCATTCGTAGAAGTGGGGTTAACAGAAACTGTTTCTGAGAAACAATCCGAATAGTTTGTAGTTCAGGGCAGCCTATAGAAAATGCCTTAATTGTTAAAATTAAACCATCAAAAATGCGAACTCTACGGGAGAAATGGAAACTCTTTTGGTGCCCATTTCAAATGAGCCCTTCATTTCTTCTCCTGCCAGTTTTGATCAAGATTATGTACCAGAATATGAAATGTTGACATTGTATTCTGAAAGTTATAGAAGACATTTCTGGAAGTGTTGTTAAACAGGTGTGTAAAAAAATTAAGTGATAGATTGCTTAGATGTTTTCCTTGCAAATCCAACGGAGAAAAAAATGGCCTAATTAAAATCAAAGACATTAAAAACAGCTTGCTCAACACAGCTACAGATGTAGTAAAGCTCTTTAAAGTTGCAGAAAAATTATTAAGGAACAATGTAATATTAATAGAAAAGAATAATTTGCTTTTAACACTATATTCAGAAGTGTTAAGAATATTGGGGCATAGACTTTGTTTTATGAAATAATCTCCTCTTTACTTCATCAGAATTTGGAGAGAAATCTCATTATGCTGTCCTAATAAAAATGTTATTGAGACATTATTTTAATTGTAGGTTGAATCATTTCTGAAGACAAATAAGACAGATGTATACAAAGTTAATTTTGTTTAAAGGGCAGTGAACACAGCCACAAACACTCTTCTTTATACAGGGTGTCTCAAAATTCCTGGTACAAACTTTGCGAGGTGATAGAGGGTGCAACCATAAGCATCTTTTCTCTATAGTGTTTTAGGGAAGCTCAACCCCTGCAAAGATATGAGAGGCTAAAAGTAGGATGCACTGCCTTCAATATGGCTGACCTGCATACAGAACAGCTCTAAACATCCAATGGCGGTAATTTGAACTCCTTAAACTTTGTCACCCCATTACCGAAATGGTACTGAACCACAATTACTGACACTGATAAATAAGGTTCGAATTTTTTGCATTATGATGAGCTCTCCCAAAACATAGATGTGATCTGTAGCTCTTCAACGGTATTGACAAATGCCTTCATGTGACCCCACAAAGAAGTCAAGGGGAGTAAGATCCGGTGTCGCGTTGTGATTAGGCTTCAACCAGTCGCAGTTAGGGAGAGGATACGTGGAGGAATTTCACTATAAACTTGATCATGGAGGGATACACATCAGAAAATTGCAACTCTTGTTAAGACTTTGTGAATATCCCTTTTATCAGGAATTTTTAATGAATCTTTTTGTTATGTGTATTCATTATCATAATTTACCAATATGATCACTTCTCTCCCCCATAGTCCAAAAATTGGTACGTTTCCGACTCCCGATGATATGGTAAAAACTGTTTGTTTTGGTGTCCCCTAATTGTAACATTTGTTTGATAACAACCTTTAGAATTACCCTGTATACAGATTGTATATAACGACATTTATGTTTATTAATAGTTGTTGGCCCCGAGGGCCTTCCTGTCAGTCAGGTTGACTATAATTGGCTTTATATATTTTTGTAAATAAATAAATAAATAGATAAATACATACCCGGGTGGTCATAAATTATTGAGCGCATTTTGACAGTGAATATTTTATTAACCAAGAAATGTACACACTTCTTGTGAACATCATTGAAAAGTACAACTCAAACAGTTTGTCAGGTGTCACTATCACCACCAGGCGGCAGCACTGTTTGGCGTAGAACACAAAACGCGAAAATGGCGACCGTGCAGCAGAAAGCAATGTGCGTTCTTTGGTTTCATGAGCAGAAATCCGTGATAGCAGTTCAACGGCAATTCCGCTTGGAATATGGACAACCTGCTCCTGGAAAGGATTCCATAAAGCGGTGGTATCAGCAGTTTAAGGACACTGGAAGCGTAGCCCACAAGAAAGGTGCTGGTAGGCCTACCGTCAGTGAGGAAGTCATTGAGAAGATGCGAGATGCGTTCCAACGGAGCCCTACGAAGTCAACTCGGCGCGCCAGCTTGGAATTGCGAGTCCCACGATCTACGGTGATGAAAGTGATGCATAAGCGTTTGAAATTGTATGCCTACAAAGTTCAGATTGTTCAGGAACTAAAGCCCGACGATAAACCGCAACGGTTTGCATTCGCGGAGCTCATTCTGCACAAAATTGATGTGGACAACACGTTCTTGGATAAAGTGGCTTTCTCAGATGAGTCAACATTTCATGTTTCCGGGCGTGTGAACAGACAATTGTCGCATTTGGGGATCAGAGAACCCTTATGAAGTCCGTGAACATGTTAGAGACAGTCCAAAGGTCAATGTGTGGTGCGTGTTGACTGTCAATGAAGTGATTGGACCATTCTTCTTCACAGAGCAGTCGGTGAATAGCATCACGTACCTTGACATGCTGCAATGTTATGCTATACCGCAGCTTGAACAACGACAACCAGATGTTATTTTTCAACAGGATGGTGCACCGCCACACTGGGGAACGATTGTGCGGCGATACCTGGATGAACAATTTCCTGGTCGTTGGATTGGCCGCGGGGGGCCGATTTCATGGCCTCCGCGATCTTCTGACATCACACCACTCGATTTTTTCTTGTGGGGATATGTAAAGGACCGCGTGTACTCCTGCAAAGTGCGTGATCTTGTTGAATTGAAGGAAAGGATTGTGGCCGTCATTGCAACAGTGACACCTGAAATGCTGCGGAATACATGGCGTGAAATCAAATATCGAATGGATATTCTGCGAGTCACTGCAGGAGCACACGTGGAAGTGCTGTAACTTCGGAATATTACGGAAAAAAACTGTTTGAGTTGTACTTTTCAATGATCTTCACAAGAAGTGTGTACATTTCTTGGTTAATAAAATATTCACTGTCAAAATGTGCTTAATAATTTATGACCACCCTGTATAATAAATATTTGATAACGTATTTCCAAAATTTGAATTGGAAATGATAATTGATGATACAGCCATACAGATATTGATTTTAAAAGTAATTTGGAGAACGACCCCATGTGTGAACCATTAACTGAATTTAAAACATTATACATGAGGTAGATATCAATGGTGTTGAAAAACTTGAAGACCTGTTGCCTGTTTGTCAAATCCAGAAGAAGGAGGTAGCGAAGATAAAGTTAAAGAAGATTTGACAAGGAAGAAAGGAAGAAGAAAGGTAGCCGCCCCCCCGCAGAAGAATAGAACAGGCGGAAAAACGAAGCAATACCAGAGAAAAGACAATTGGTGGAGGAGAGAGGCTGATTCGAAAGCTGACTGGCAAATGCACAGCGCAGAATCGGCCCAGAATCCAACCAGGGGAAATAAAAGCGGAGGAACTGAAAAGAAAAGACAGATTGATTTTAGCGAGCGATTAATAATGGATGGACGGAAGACAGAGTAGATAATAGTGATTCCGGCTTTTGTGTGTGTGTCTTTTTTGAACTTATATAATTTTTCACGCAGCAACCAACCAACCAACCAACGCGTGCGTGAAAAACTCTTTGTGACTTTTAGTGACCCTGCCCCCGGCGACCCCAGGGGAGGTTTCCACAAAGTTCGCGTGTCTTACAAGGGCCAAAGGCAGTGCTGCTGG